>JAAEAF010009289.1:0-21401 GCA_011037195.1 Triatoma infestans
TCTATTTCTGCCAAACTCGCGAAACGCTCGGAATTTCCCGTATCCATGGGAACATCGGAATAAAAAGTATATATAAACACTCTTATATATAAACACTCTTATACAGAAATGCAACGTTGTGTCAAAATTTCAAGTCAATCCATCGACTAATTTTCGAGTTTTGCGGACACAAACATACGGATGCTCAATTTTTATATACGACGCATGTCCAGTAAGTAAGTGTACTGAGGCTCTCACGGCCGGAGGGATTTTGTTTTCGACATGTTGGCTACACTATCGTGTAGCCTGATTCCTCCCCTCCGCAACGAGACCGGTTCGAGGTCAGTACGTTGAGAACTGTCGACGCGACAATACGTTTCGTGAAAAATGTCAATCCAATCTCCCGCCAAGTGTGAAATATTCAAGGTCGGGCAAGAGTTTTTGAGACGCTACAAACTCCATGGAGATGAATTTCTCCGCTCCATCATTACTGGAGATGAAACTTGGGTTGCACACTACACACCTGAAACCAAAAGGCAGTCTCAACAGTGGCGTCACACCTCTTCACCTCCGCCAAAAAGTTCAAAACCACAATTTCAGCCAAGAAAATCATGGCATCCGTGTTTTGGGACTGTCAAGGCATAATTTTAATTGAATATATGCCTCAAGGGGAGACCATCAACTCTGCAAGATACTGTGAGACCCTAAAAAAATTGCGGAGGGCGATTCAGAACAAAAGGAGAACACACGGCCAACGCCACGAAGGAACTGCTTGCCTCGTTTAAATGGGATGTCCTGAACCATCCCGCGCATTCCCCTGACCTAGCACCTTCAGATTACTATCTCTTTACCTCCCTGAAGCTGCACATGGGTGGAAAAAGGTTTTCAACCGACGAGGGCGTGAAGGGGTGGTGGAGAAGTGGACTAAGGGGTTGGCGGGAAACTACTTCGAGGAAGGCATCAAAAAATTAATACCCCGGTTCACCACCTGCATAGAGAGGAATGGTGACTATGTCGAAAAATAGCTTACATATGTACTAATGTAACCAGGTAATTTTTTTGTTCAAATAAAAATTTTTGTAACCTACAAAAATTCAGGACACTTACTTACTGGACATGCCTCGTATATACTCGTAGATAGAACCATACATTGAATTTAAGTAATACTTTAGAGGAAAGCTTAACTTACTGTTCGCCTAGAACCCCCCCCAAAAAAATAAAATTGATAGGTATTTTAGTGTATAGATCGTATTAGATGTTTAAAGAAAATCGCGAAAAAATGAAAAGAAAAAAGGAATCCCTCAGTAAAGTTGGCACTTCCGGTTGATGGATTTCGCCCGAAATCTTCTTATTAGATGCAGTGGTACTGTGTAGACAGAATATCAAATTTGAGCTTCCAGCGCCTATTCGTTCACACACCCACATACAGACCATTCGTTAAGAACAATTTTTACGTTCTGAAGGGAATTCTCAATTTCGAAAATTTCACACAATCGCAATACTTCCTTTTTACCAGGAGTTGCAGAAAGTAAAAATTAACTAATACAAGGAATGAAATAAAATAAACAAAACTTGTCGAAACATAAAATAAAATTGATTATCTTTAACTTTGAATGTCAAATCCCCACCTAGCTCGTGTTTTACCATGAAGTAACGTAGATTAAAATGACTTTGTTTTATTTGGATACAAAGATATATTATTATATGATGATAAAAAAAGGACTCTCCCTGTTTTAGTTTATCTGAAAGTGCAAAAACGTAAAACACTTAATCAAATAATCAATATGTTGAAAAGAATTAACTTCGTTGACTGCAGGCCGCCTCTTTACAGCACGATTTAATAATCATGTTGGATTATCCTGGTGAATAAACGGTGTGCATATTAAAAGGTCGTAATTATTCCTCCACCCCCACATCTTCTACTGCTATTATTATTATTACATACTACAACACTGTAAATTTTCCATCCACATCTTTACAATTAATTCAGAACTAAGAAGGGTGGTGTGCTGGTTGTTGCAGTATGAACAAGAAGGGTGTGATACAAGAGGATAAACAGTTTTAGGTGGCGGTTTAGGGTGGAAATATAGAAGAGTGCTTGCAATGGTTGTGGTAGGCGGAGGCTGGGTGAGTTCAGCACGACGCTTTCTATTGTTTCGTCTCTCTGTTTCTTAACCGTACCCACTGTCTTCATTTGATTATTATATTCATACATTCATAGGGCTGATACTAGCCGGGGATAAGGGGAATAGAGTGCTTCTTGTAAGAGGAGTGGCTGATGTTGGATTACACTTTCTCTCTTAATGAGTTTCAATTTGATTTATTGATATGCTGGGTTAACAGAGAGGGGTCGGCTAGCCTGCCTTTCACTTTACTCCACCTTGATTGTTTTGTTTTACCCCTTAAACATCTCACGGCTAAGTATAAAAGCTTTGTAATGGTCACACAGGGAACCGTTTTTCTGTGTTTTTGTTTCTTTTTTTTCTAATTCCACGGATTAAAACTTCTCGGTGGTAAATAAACTTAAGACAAATATAAAATCCTAAAAAATCAAGACCACGTCCTAAAAATTCTATTATGTTTCCTTGAAGTGTCATTGTGTTTGGGTATACACTAAAGTCTTCTAAATATAATAATAAAAAAAGTAAAATATTTAAGTATGTATGTATGAAGTGTATCTTGGTGGTGAGATAGAGTTTGTTTATTAATAGTACACTAAAACTTAATTAGTTGAACAAACTCAGCTGGCTCTCTAAATAATGTATGAGTATTGAGGTGTCAGTGCGAATGTTATTCGTATCGTTAGGCTGGGATACCAGCAGGTACACAAAATCCTTGAAAATCGGGCAGCAGACCATTTTTTCGTATAGGATTAGCAAAGTTAGAATATAGAGTAAGCTATTATTTTGTAAAATATTATTGAACTAAATATCTTATTGTAAATAATAATTTTTTTAACTATTCTATTCTTTAGCTTTATCGAATTATCATTATCTTGTTGCCACTGTAGTGAGGTTTTTATGGGGTTCGACAGAAAAATGTAGAATAGAAAAGTATATTGACGGAACACTGATATATTAATTGAAAAACCAGAATACTACAAGGACTTTACACTGACTGAAAGTCGTTACATGAGTAAAAATGGCAGACTGTACTTGCAAAGTGTTAATGATGGTGATGTTATATTGAAGACTGTGTGTACAACACTGAATGTCATATATAATATACTCATGATCTCCTCTAGCTTGTGATAGGGAGATATGTCACGTCTCACGTGACGTGGCGGGTGACGTAGCAGTTGGGCGGATTGCTATATGATTTTATTGGTTGCCGGCAAGATATGCTGCCAGCAATCCTTTATATGCCTATATTAGGCATTACTTAGTAAAAGTCTTTAGAACCATTCTAAAAGCAGTCAGCTCTTCATCACATTTAATGGAGCTGTATCTGAATGCTGGCGAGATTTTATATTAAGCAAGAGTAATGTATTTTTCAATAAATATATTGTGATAAATGTTGTTATGTTGTATGATTCAATATTATATATTTAAGTTAAAACTTGTGTGGTTGTGGTTGTTGGTTCCGCAGAGCTGGAAAGCATCAGAGTTATTTTCCGTGATTGGCTGCTTCTTTTTGTGGTCATCGGGTGTTCGCCCATCTTCAGGATGCGTTTTTCAGACGATGTGATAACATAGACTTGCACAAGAGCGAATTCAGTTTACACTCAAGAAAATGTCTCTGATAAAACTTTTGTATTTATATATACATATTACATACAAGCCCACAAATTACACACCCACACACAAAATACCGAATATAAACATTCTTTTTTCCGATTCAAGTGTTCACTTTTGTAGGTGAAATTTTAAAACACAAACTTTTTACGATCAATTTTGAAAAATCTAAGAATATCGCATTGAAGCGTCACAATAGTTGTATGGATGGAGGCACGGACTGTCAACACAGCTGCGATGAAATGCATGGTACAAGGGAATTTAATAAAATTAAAAAATATAAATTTGAATTAAATTTAATTAAAATATAAAATTATATATGATGTATTAACATAATAAATTCTTAGTAAATTTAGTTTAGTTATTCACTTCCGTCGACAACATTTAATAGGTTGAATTTAGTTTATTTTAACGTAAAATGAGATTACTTTTCAAATCAAGTGTTGGTAGCTGTTGTTTTGGGTTAATATTTCAGAGTTTGTGCAACAGTCACATCGAATATGGATGCAGTTAAATAAAAAAAAAAAACTGCAAAAAATGGACCACCAAAAAAAAAAAAAATTTCCATTTTCTTCTGTAACAAATGTCAAAGACGAAAAAATGTTAAATATTACGAAAAGTACTCTGGACATTTATGAATCACTATGATGAGAGGTTTTGAAGTATTTGTTGTAAAATGTCGAGCTGAGCGAGTAGTACATTGAATCCGATTTAGTTTTCTATGAAAATATGGCTTGAGTTTGCAATAGATTTTGGCTCTGAATAATAGAGGAGTGTCGTTCCTTGCAGGATAATTATCGCAATACTTAACTTATAGCGGTGCGGGGCGTTTAAAAACTTGATAATATTTGCTTGCACAGCAATGATATTTCTAACTCAATTTACCAAATTTCAGAATCATGACTATTTATCTCTCTTTTGTTTATAATAATTAAAATAAAATTGAAGATAATAACAATATACTTTTCTTTGATATCTCGTTGTACTAAGATTACTAAAAATGATAAATAGTTTAAAATGACTCGGGAAAAGTTATAATTTGCCGTATTATTTTTTTAAATCTGCTTCATTATTCCCCTCTCCCCCTTCCTTTCTTTTGACACTTAACAACTGGTCCTTCTTATCATATTTGAAAATATAATAATAAAAAATGTAGATTTGTAATTTTGTAAATTCTTTTCCACCTTAGTCATAAATTAGATATAATGGTTTTAAGTCAACAAGCTGTTCATGGTTACAATTTAATCCTAGAATGATGAAGTAGGACAGGATGAAAAGGAGAGTTCTGTGTATAGTATATGTATATATATATATATATATATATATATATATATATATACGATGACAAGAACTAGAAAGCAGTCCAGCCAACAGCACAGCAGCAGAGTACTAGCAGGGAGTAGTAACGTAGTGTATAGTGTTTGTAACATTGTAGAGCTAGATGCGGTTTGTATGTTTGTACCCCGCTATCCCCGGGATCTCTTGGCCGGCCCGTCGTGGGCTCGGCTAGCATCAATGTTAATATGAAAGCATACATCCGCCACTAGTACAGTCATTACTCATAATAAACATTTGTCAACTTCCCTAACAACACCCAGTGAGAGACCCTAACAGTTGTTCCGCCATATTCTATATGCTTCGCGGAAGTAGTGGGTTTAATTCTGCAAATGTGTAAAGTCTAGGAGAATATTGTACCGGGTTATAAAGTGGTATTGTCATAATTCATCAGAATTTTTCACTTAAAAAAAAAAAGTTTTCGGTAAAAGAAAATATATTATATATTATTTATTAAGTTGAATTTAAATAATATTTGCATAATAATGTAAGTTTTACATATTGATATTTAATATTAAAATTTATGATATGAGCGTTAAGAATCGTTAAAGCAAAACAATTTTATTACATACAATTTCATTTACAGAAATAGATGTTATATCAGTTCAGATTTTAATACAAATAATTTTTGTTAATAATTAAAGAAATTCAGTTGTATGAAACTGTAAATTTCTGTGCAATAATGTATTTGTGGATAAACATGGATAGCCAATTTATTTATGTAATGACATATCAATGTCATAGCAATGTCAAGTGGCTCCAGCCAGCCGCCATCTTCACAAAAGATAACAAGAAGAAAGGATAATTTATAACTAGTGGCCCAGCCGGCCGCTGTCTTCAAGACAAGGGCCGCGCCGAACAAAAAGCCTTTTCAATACAAGGGTCAATACATCAGTATCAAAGACAACCACCGATAAAACCCTTTTAAACAAGGATCATTATTGAACAGAAGCCACCTGGCCGATTGAAGGGTACCAGTCTTTGAAAATCACCAGGGGTGGCCATCTGTCGTCAAAGCTGGCCACTGACCTAAATCACACTGGTCACCGACCTGGCCAAGGTCGCACACTACGAGAGATGTCTTACTGTGAGTACTACTTACACACCTGACAGTGTGTGAGTAATACTAATATAAACTTCGCGCCACTGGAGGAGGGGATCAGTATTATCATTACGATTATTAGCATTACACTTTCAACGAGCAGCAGTGATACTTGAGTTCCGCGAGCGCGTCCCTATACAAGGTTAAACTTATAATTATTCTATCAAACATTTCATAGTTGTGCATATTAGTTTTATTTATTTTAATCATTTTAAATTAGTTGTTGTTTATCTCTTTAAATTATTTATTTATTTCTAACAGTTCATATTAATTGTAGTTACCATTTCACACATTCAAATTATTGTAAAAATATAGTCTGTTTTTGTAAATTCAGTGTTTAGTATTTCAAGTAATAACTCTCTAAAATCTCTAAACTAACTTCCGCCTAATAACCCTCTTCAAGACATCTGACTTCATACCTCTGGAATCCGATAAACGATTCCACTACCCTTACCAATAACTGGTATGTACCTCTTAAGAAATTCAGACGTAACAGTACTTAGTCGAAATTGTATCTTATGTTGGGGACGAGCAAAATATTTGGGATCTAGTGATTGAGTTTTATGAAGAACAGTACAAGGGGTGATAAAAAGAAGTTGTGTAGTTGTGTGGAATAAGGATTGCATGGAAATCCCTATATACAGGCTCCATTGCCAGGCATACATATAAGGAAGAGGGTTGGGTAGGGATAACCGGAGGATACACACTGAAATGTATTACGATGTGGAATGAGTGAAAGTATACGACGGCAAAATGTACCCCAAAAAAAGGATGCAATCAAGGAAATTGGGAGCCATTGGTAGTTTCTTGGAACATCTCTGTGTTTGGCGTGTATGGAAAGGCTTGTGGCGTGGCTGGCAATTCTTTTACTTCCTCTATCTGCTGTAAGAGGGAATTCTGCGTCAAATTTTCACCGGAAGTACATAATTTGAACTTCCGAAAAACTAATAACACTTGATGTTCCCACTGTATCAGTGCAGCCACCAACATTAGGTGTTCGGTGAAAATCCAATAACCAATAGTACTAGGGAGTCTCTGGGCAAATTTGAAATGTAGTCAGATTTTGACTACAATTTGTCATTATTTCTATTATCAATAAATGTGCTACTCTTTTTGTTAGGCTGGATCCGGAGGAGGCACCGGTGCCACTCGATACTTCTCTTACTAAGAGAAAGTGAATTCTTCAACTTCTTGATGAAGTACACCCTATCTCGTCAAAGCGTGACCAGAATTAAAGAACATTACAGCAATTTAATGAAATAATTCTTCTGATAGTATCTCTTATAAGTATATAACACTCTTAGGAGACTGGAGATAGAGTGTATGGTCAAGCACCAGATATACAGAGCAAAGTACCGAATTTTCCAGCATCTTTCAGGTAGGTGGATGTCCACGCAATTAGAAAATGTGTTCAGTTCATTCTCGACATGAAATATTGAAACCATGAGATTATGATCCTTCCAGCCATGTATTATCAGTTCGAAAATGGCATGGAAATACTCGGTAAACTCAATGACCTGGTAGAAATAACAAAGACTATTGGGTGCAGGTACGTTAGCTTGAAGGGTAACGAGGTGGCCGACACCCTAGCACGGAAAGGTATAGTAACCCCGTTTATGGAACCAGAACCATTTGTGAGATAAGCGGCCAGTTTCTTTAAGTAGAGCTCCGAAACGAGCATGATATCAAGAAAGCATCGCTTTGAATATCCTTCCAGGACTGAGACAGGTAAGACTTGCCTGGACAGTTACGACCGGAAAAGGTCAGAGGTCTGTATTAGTCTAAGCAGAAATAGGCCTTAGTAGCTGACGGGTTTCATCATTGTGGATTCAGGGGTCACCTGAAGAATCTTGGTCTAGAAAGTAGATAGCACTTGCAGATTCTGTGGAGATTTGGAGGTGACTTCATTGCATCTGCGCACCTTCTAGCATACTGCACCATTATTATTTTAAGAAGCTTTGGAAGTTTGGGCGCCTACCAGGCGTTCAAGAAAGATATACCCTCCATAGTTGCAATTCAGATTTTAAGTTTTCTCAGAGAAATCAATTTGGTAGGGATGCTGCAGTTTGTATGGTTTCACCTCGGCATAGTAGTCCTATTAGGTCGCAGTGCTACGAACCCCTTTTCATTTAAAAGAGAAAAAGAGAAAAAAAATACACAATACTAGTCTGTCTTACAAGATTATACAATTACAATTTGAGAACTGTTTATGTGCACTAATTATGCCATCAATATGTTATGCGTATTACAAGTTTGTTAACTAAAAATAAAAATAACTAACAATGATGAAGCTATTAAAGTGCCAGTAATAGAATGTTGAAACAGAACGGGAGAATCTTCAAAAGACATTCAACAAACATGTGTGTGTCTATGACTATTAATGTAGTGTTTCGGCCTTCTTCCTTCATGTGACATTTTACCTGATTTATTGTTTCATGTTGTTTAGGAACATGTCATTTATGTGCATTGATAAGGTATATTTTTAGATATTCAAATATATCTATTTATTAATTTTTTTCTTTAACAATTCCCTCTTTGTTTTTATTTTGTTTTCTTTTTTTACTTCTATGAATGAAATATTTATTTATCAAACAGTGAGTAAAGCAAAAGCGTTTTTTACACTCGAATTCAAGTAATGACAATATGAACGCAGCGGCTATGGCAATTGAACGAGAGTATATAAATCTTCACGTAATGAATATTATTCGGCCACTAATTAAATTGGTTTTTAACTTATAAGAATATATATATATATATATAAAAAGAAACGGGCACTAAAGGTACCTGAAACGTAGATCAACAAAAAATTCTTTTACTTTAAAAACTCCTCTGGCCATTGCCAAAAATATACATTTTTCCTGCAACCGATTAAACTTGTTCTTAACTTATGTGAATTAAATAAAAAAATACGAAAATTTCCAAATGCTGAGAATGTACTGTAATTCAAGTCAAATAAACCTTGTCTTTATAACCTGCTCTCTTTAGTATAACCTTAAATCCCTTTTGTTATTTAGGATCTCTCTTGAAATATGTTCTTATTTACGCGTATTGCCGCTAGTTGTCGGGCTAGTTACAGTTGAATAATATTACTTTTCTTCAATTGTGAGAAAAAGTAATGGCTGCTTTTTACTTTTTGCCACTTGTGATTAAAAATATAACTTTTACTCACTACTTTAGAGTAATTGCATTCTACAGTTATTGCATGGTTGCAGATAAAAAAGTTTCTTGCGGTTTTGAACAACCATTAAAAGACTGAGAAAGGTCTATCATAATGACGAAGCAGATTATTTCTTAAGATTATTAAAGTTATTTCTTAGTTGAGTTTACATGTTTTCTGAGGTCTCCTAGTTTTTGAAAAATTGGTTTCTAGAAGGTTTATGATTGTATGTCTGTCTGGGGGACCTTTTAGTGTGGCCAGCATAATTCAGAGCACAAAAAAAAATCGGATAAAAGCTGAAATTTGAAACTTTATATTTCATCAACAAAGTATTGGTCAAAATCAAAGTCAGCTGAAATTACCAATTTATTCGGTAAATTTTTCAGCTTTTTGTAATTGTTTCCAAAACGACTTTTTTTTTAAAACTTAAAGCATTAATCATAGAAAGAGCTTTTTAATTGAATGATTTTTCCGGATAAAGCGTTTCATTTTAGAGCATTTCTGTAAGGGTGTTGTGAGGAGATGTTGGTTGTTGATGATGATAGATAAACACCTTAAGATTGGTTTAAGATATATAATTGATATGTGTATATATATAACTGACTGCCAGGGACTTTACACTTTAGAATTTAGAACTGAACTGAACTGACAGACTGACGTGGCTAAAATGATATGTACGGAGTGTGAATCAACAGAATGATGTCTGATGTGAAAGACTGAATTGAACAGAATCATCCTTGACTGTCTCTCTCTCTCATATATATATCCACTGGCCGAACCTCTCCTCTCGGTGCGAGAGGGGCTGTTTCTCTCCGCTAGAGTCGATGAGTGGTGGAGGTTCACTACCCCTCCATTTCTAAGGAGATTTATTTAAGTTTTCCAATGAAAATGTCACTTCAATATATTAGACGATTCTATCATCTATTAGTAAGAATTTAATATGTTGCCAAAAATTCTGAGTATGAAGAAAATCGGTTACTAGAAGTGCGATTCCATTTTAAAATTATATTTCGGTTGTTCATAAGTAAATTTTCAATTGTAAGTAAACTTTGTAACTGGATAGTATGAGAATAAATAAATAATAAATCAAAATTATATAAATTGTGGAAGAGAAGGTCGTGTACCAGACTTTTTTTTTTAATAATCTATTTTATCCTATTAAATAATATATACATGGGTAACTATCAGTATTTAACTATATAAATTATACTAAATAAAGCATAATTACCATTAAATAAATAAACTATTCATTTATAAAAAAAAATGTTAAAACAAATTAAATAAATGATTAATCATTATAAATTTTTATCAATGACAATATACGTAATAATTCAGCCTATAGTAAAGATGTACTCATATAATGTTGAACGGTACTTTTATTCAAAGTAGATGTCATTTATTTTACTTTTATATCATTGTTATATATGATTGCGTCTGATTGTTAATACAATTGGATGATCGAGAGCTGTATAGTAGACATTCAATTAATTTAAAAGATTGAATCTCACTATGACTACTGTTTACCGCCTTATCCATTCAGGGGTGGAAAACTTATACAAGTAGTTATTATAATAAGTTGATTACAATAACAGTTATAATAAGTTGATTTCTAAGAAGTTAACAGTTTATTAAAAAAACATAAAAGAGGATTGGTTTTTCTTTAACTCCCCCCACCCTATTAGTAATTTTTTAAACATTTATATTAAGTTTGCATGCCAGTTGAAAATAATGACAATACCAGAGAAAGGAGGGTAGTTTGGTTTATTTAGCAAACTAAGTCGGGTGGAAAGCCGCAAACAAAATAATAGAAGGGTGAGTAAAAATGGCGTACTGTTGTGTTATGTTGCATAGAAGTTGACAAAAAAAAAAAAATAAAGTTGATACATTTTGAAATGACACCAACAGCAGCGAGAGGGTTGCCACAGCAGTGAGTAATTGTTAGATATTTGTCCACTGTCATACAGTATTCCCAGCTCGTTCCCTTGTATTTCTCTCTACACTGTATGATATTAAGGGGAGGAGATCACCCTATGACAAACTTGGTACTACTCAGCTCGGCAGGGGCTAGGGGCTTCGATTTTTTTATTTTATTTTGGAAAAAAAAGGGGTCACATTTTATATATGGATTCCATTCACATCTAAAACTTGAATCACATCGAATGTTCTTTTTTTTTGTTTTTTGTTTATTTATTTATTGTAACGGACTATCTTAATTTAACATATTTTGACAATTACAATTCCAGGTAATCTTAGACGATGTGAAGTAAAACACATTGATTTCATAAATTTCTCTAGTTTTTTTTGTTTTTGTTTTTTAATCTTTGAGTGTTTATAAGAGGAAGTATTGCGAGCGTCTGTCAAATTTACGAAATTGAGTTTCTTCACCAAAATATCATGTTGCGAAATATCTGGAGTACGAAAAAAAATTTTTTTTTTTTTTCTAAGCAGCCAATTAATGTGACAATTAATCTTAGTAGCTGAAATTGTCCTCACGCGTTGGTCTAGTGGCTAGCGCACTCGCTTATCGTGTGAGAATTCAGGCTTCGATTCCCGTGAAGGCAAAGTCGGTGTTCCCGCAACGTGGGAAGCTACAGTTAGTAGCGCACTAGGTAGCGAAAGCCGGAACTAAATAGCATGGGAACTGCTGCGTGCTTACCACATGCCCCCTATGCAAATCGCTGTTTGGCAAGCCTTGGCCTTTCCATTGGCTGTTGCGCCACAGGGTTAGCTGAAATTGTACTTTCAATCTCTAGAAATTAAAAATGATTTTTTAACTTGTAGTTATTAAATGTAAAACAATGTTTAATTAAAACAAAATTTTAAGGTTTGCATGAAATTGTTATAAGATAATAATTATTATAAAATAAAAGTAAAGAAAAAATTCAAAAATAATTAATTTTTTTTTTTTAATCTTTTTAAATTAATTTAACAATTACTTAAAATACAGAAAACATAATATACTCTTGCTTAACTTTAACCCAAAAAAAAGTTCTACAATTTTTCTGGAAGTAAATTTCTCATTTACAATGGATAACATTCTCTAAGTGGTTACCATATTTGTTTTACCTCTTTTTATATATTTAAAAAAAGTAGATTTAATAGAAACAAAAAAAAAATAATCTAGTGTGAAACACTCACATGACTTCTCCTTACTCTCCTATTAATTTTTTTTTTTAATTTAAGGCGCTTCAACATCAAAGGACATCAAAGGTGCCCGGAGCCTTCTTAGTACACTGCCGGCCTCCGGACAGTACAGTGTTCTCTCGTTACTCGAGAAGCCGGTTCCTCCGCGTGGGAGTCCAGTACGCTAACCACTTAGCTATTCCCTTCCCTACTCCTATTAATAGAATTATGTAGAAAATAACTAGTTTTATTAAACTTCAAATTTTTATTATTTGTCTGAACATAAATATAGTGGTGGTGGGGAGAGAAGTATTAACCTACCCACCCAGGCGGCAGGTAGAAAAGTGATTATTACACTGTAACCCAGAAGAGTGCAATAAATCAACCTAATATAATTTGAAATTTAATGCCACAAATTCCGCAAATCTATCAAACAGTAATTTTTTTTTTTTTTTTTTTTAATATTTGAAATAAAACGAGTGTCTGCATCTGCGCAGTAAGCATTCCAAATTTGAAGAAAATCTTTATGGTTGTTTTTCAAGAAAATTACAGAAAGCTCCAAAAAAATCTATTATATCGAGCGGTACTTCTTTCAAATTTGGAATTCTAATAACGTTTCTTATGTACATCAGTAAAATGTAGGTGGTAGAACCATATACTGTTTTGAGACAGTACTTTACAGGAAAACTTAGAGCTACTGCCTTCTTAGAACGCCTGAAAAAAATGAATTTTCTCATAAAAATATGTCAAATAAAAGTGATAGGTGTGTAGATAGTATATGAAACTTAAAGAAAAACTATTGAAGTAGTTTACTAGAAAATCACGCTAGAAAAAGCAATGAAGTGGCATTTTCGGTTAATAGATTTTTTTCCCAAATAACAAATTTGAGCTCCCTGCAAATTTTTCTTTTTTGAGAAATTTTCTCACACACACACACGCACGACACGCAGATAATTGTTAAAAAAAAAAAAACCATTTTTTGGCACTCAAAATAACTCAAAACAAGTATTTTCATAAGCGAAAGTAATTAAATATAATATAAGAAACTAAGTATATAAACTAATTTTGTTTTGTGCAAGTCTGTGTTGTCGCACTGCTTTATAATATAAAGATGGTTGTGAGAGTTTCAGAATTTTTGTGAAAGAGTTCAAAGAATTTTCTTGAAACATGGAATGTTTACTGCAGACATGTAAACCTAGTTACTTTGGTACGTAATATTTTTAAGAAAAAAAAATCTGGTATAAAACACTCACACAACTTTCTCTTACTGCAGTTCTCAAAATTCTAATTGACAAATTTTATAGTTTGTGTACCAAATTTAATGAAATTAATCGAAAACTGAAAAAAAAACTGTTCAGTAAAAGCGCACTTCCGGTTTACTAATTTTCTTGACTGGGAATTTTGGCCATCTATTTATTTCTAATTAATTTTGTTTGGGATGGTAGAATTGTATAATCAACTATGATAGCACTTTAGAGAAAACATAATCTCACCCCTCCCTAAAAGTGCCCTTAAATGAATTTTTCTAGAGAAATGTTTTAAATAAAAGTTGTAGATCTTTGTAGGTATAGTTTATATAAGAAGTTTCAAGCAAATCGTCAGAGCCATTTTTGAGAAAATCACAAAAATGTGAAAAAAAAATAATTTAGTAAAATGGTAAAGTAAACACACTTCCGGTCATCCGATTTTTTTCAAACTCAGAATTTCAACAACATATTTAATTCTAATTAACACTACTTAGATGACAGAATTGTCTGTAAACTAAAATTGCACTTCAGATGTAAACTAACCCTACCCCTCCCCCAAAAGTGCCCTTGAATGGATTTTTCCGGAGATATGTTGCAAATAAAAGTTGTAGCTCATAGTATGTGTAGTTGATATACCAAGTTTGAAAAAAAAATCATCGGAGCCATTTTTGGGAAAATCGCAATAAAGTAAAGAAACCAACTTGTAAAGTGGTACATCCGGTTGAGGAATTTTGACAGATAACGTACTGTCAGATCCCAAGGTGAAACCTAAACGGAATATCAAGTTTCAACTTTTTACGGTTTTCCGTTTTTGAGCTCTGCTGTTCACATACACAGTCACACACACACGCACACACACACACAACACATTTGCTAAAACCACTTTTTTGGACTCAGGGACCTCAAAACGGATATTTCCGGTGAAAACTGGATATCGAAAATTTGACACGATTACAATACTTCCTCTTACTAGGAAGGAGTAAGAGAAAGTAATAATTTTGTGGTATTTAATCCGTCGTAGCATGCATATTGATTTTCTTCCTGACCGTTTTCAGATTTTCTTCCGTCGTCGGCGCAAATTCACCAAGTTCGTTTTTGCACTGATAATGGATGAAAATCCGGAAAACGGTCAGGGAGAAAATCAATATGCATGCTACGACTGATAAAATACCAGATGTTATCCAGCATTGCGGACCTAGCCACATATTAATAAAAAAAATAATTAGTTTTTAGAAGGGCTTTGGAGAACCCATGATTCTGGCATAAATTTAAATTGCAGTTAGAAGTTTTACTAAGATGTTTAAAACAGTGGACGTTATTATGCAAACTGATCATTTCGGGTAAACATATGTGATATCCTCACCATCATTTTTGTATATGATGCAAACCTACTTACTAAACGTTTAGATAAACATTGCTAGTTTAAAGAAAATTTCTCTTGATGCACAGATAATAAACCTACTGTTTTTATGGGGTTCTGTGGAATCTGTGAAGTTTACTTTCGATATACGTACAGGGTATCATCCCATTTAAACGGGCCACTTTTGAAATAACTCTTAAACGAAGAAAGATATCAAAAAAGTGAACATAAAGTTTGTTGAATTATTTGCACTCTAGTTTATGATGGTGTTAATGTTATTTGTTTTTATTGCCGCCTTAGATCTGAAATCGGTGATTGAAAATTGCGACTTCCTTTTGATCCCTATTTTTTACTACTGTATTGAAAACTACTAAAAAAAAATGAAGAATAATGCATTTATTTCACTTCAACATTTCGAACCGTTGCCGAGATATTCAACCATAAAGATTCAATTTTCCTCGTTTTTTTTTTCCTATTTTTTCTATTTCGTAAACTAAAATTAAAAGTGGACTTTCTTATTAATTTCTGTGCTTGAGCGGGTTAAGCCGAGGAGGTCATTTTGAATAAATAGGAAATCTTTTTTTTTTATAGATTTTTTTAAATAAACTGGAAAATTGTTTTCTTTTAATGATGTTTTACTTGATTTTTAAGTCCCCTATGGTTCTAAAAGAGGTTTTAAGTGTTGTCAGCATTTGAACTCTCTTATTTATTAGCAATTAATTAGAAAATCCGCTTTCAATTTTATTTATGAAACAAAGAAATAGGAAAAAAACGACGAAAATTTAATCTTTATGATTGAATATTTCGGCAACGGTTTGAAATATTGAAGTGAAATTACCGGCATTATTCTTCATTTTTTTTTAGTAGTTTTCAATACAGTATAAAAAGTAGGGGTCAAAAGGAAGCCGCCGCTTTCAATCACCGATTTCAGGTGTAAGTTGGCAATAAAATCAAATAATACTAACACCATCATAAACTAGAGCAAAAATACTTCAACAAACGTTATGTTCACTTTTTAGATATCTTGCTTCGTTTAAAAGTTATTTCAAAAGTGGCCCATTTAAATGGGACACCCTGTATATAGTACTGTACAAGTTACAGTCTGGAGAGGAGGGGCAGTTTGCAGGTCTCCACAAAGCTCCAAATATATAAAAAGTTTGAAATATTTCAAAGGTAGGCTAGGCTAGGCTTTAATGTTTTTAATTGTTTTATGGGATTAAATAAAAATTTGTGTGTCCATTTTCAAGAAAACTGCAAAAAATACTTTAGTAAAATCACACATTCAGATGAGAAATTTGTTTTTTGCCCGAAACTTTCGATTCGAATGTAATGAGAGTATAGCTCGGCAACTTCGTTGTGACATCTGAATGGCTGTTAAGCTCCACCCATTGTGAAAGCTTTGTAATAGCTGTGAAGTCATTCAACTCCGCCTACAGATGTCACAGCTAAGTTATCGAACTATACCGAAACAGAATATCAAGATTGAGCATTAAAAACTTCCTTTTTTTTTAATTCAGGAGATCTGAAAACTTCGAGAAAACTCAACTTCGGAAAATTAGATTCGTTTGCCAATACTCTCATTTAGAGCATTTAAAGATCTAAAAAAAAATTCAAGTTAGAAATTAGGAAAAAGTATGAGCGTGTTAACCTCATTTTATCCTTTTCAGAGAGGGAAATGGAAGTTCCCAATGGGAAAATTATGAACAAATTGTTTCCGACTAGCAGACTCTCCGTCCACTCCCTATAAATAAAGTACCAATGGAGTGAGAGAGTGAGAGAGTTAGAGAAAGAGAGAGAGAGAAAAAGAAAAGGAACAATTTCACTTTGATTCATTGCCAAGAGTAGTTTGATTTCTTTTCGGGAAAAAATGGACTTGAAGGGGTTTTCTCCTCTAAAAAATCTATAAGTATACAATCTATTTATTTGTAAGGGGTGTCAGGTCGATTTTGTTTTCAGAACGCAAGTGACAAATATTGTACATTCTAAAGTGCGAGACCGCCGAGAGAGCCGTTAATGGGTTACACTTTTCATAGAGTCTTATATGATGTGTGGTGCCTCATCTCTGGTGAACACCCTCCAATTTTATATCAAGTGTCACTTGCTACTATAGTGTGTTTTTCCGCATTACTTACACTCTACAAACATTTTTTTTTTTTTTTTTTAGTTCTTGCATAATAAATAAGGGGAAATATACTAGATAAATAGGTTAGGTAAAGTTGATTATATTTTGGACATTTCTGTTTAGTTGAAAAAGCTTCTTATGTTATTTATTTATTTATTTTTTTAAGAATTGGAGAATATATGAATTTAAATGAATCAGTTTCAAAATGAATCAGTTTTTTAACTTAGCCTAGTTTAGCTTTAAAATCGTTATTTGCTTAGAGACATTTTTGCAGACAGTGCTACTTATCTAAACAATCTAATAGCCTAAACTAATCGCTAATTTCTCGATCGAGGAATCACTTGGTCACCGTACAAACTCTCTGTGGAAAAGAAATAGCGAAAAAAATAGCGCGACTGTGGTGCTGACTAGCCCACTTGCGGTACTAAAAAAACATTCTCTGGCATTAAATATAGTTGCCGAACATTTCTCAGCCTGAGGATTAAATCGCTATGGCATAGAGAAGCAAAGTTTCTTATTCAAAACTAATAGTGGGTCATCATCTAACAAATACCCACCGTGTTATGGAAATCTTGGCTTCTTTTTATCATCACTTGATGCTTTTGCATTTCTAGTGACCAAAAAACGCATTAAAATCTTTCTTATGTGGTACAATAGAATTTTAGCAACTTCTAACTAGAAAATATCTAGCTACAGAATAGAGCCACAAACACGTGTTCTGTATAAGCCTTTGACTTTGCTCTTAAGAATGTAAATTCTGTTTTATGTTACATTATAGTTGTATTTCATTAATTCCAAATGCATACTAAGGCAGGACAATCCTTCACTAGCTTGAAGGATCATTTTTGCAATATATTGTATTAACTACAATAAGACAACTTTCTTAGAGGGGGAAGAACTTAGAGGAAGAAAGTCATGCAGTCATGCAAAGCACAACGATTTCATATTCTTGTATGGAAGAAAAATCACTGAATTATACTTACGATGAGTGAAGAAGGACGGGTGACAACAATAGCTGATGTGCATGGTGGGAAAGACGGCATTACAGAAACATCGCCAAACTTCTTCTCTCACTCTGTTATACTTACACCCAAAGCTTTCTGCGTCTAAACATTATTCAAAGTCTTCAACTGTATACGTTACTTTAATAATAGGGATTCCTCCTTTTCAAGTCCTGCAGTCCCCTGTTAAGTTTTCTTTTGTCCTAGTCTATTATTATAATGAAGTCCCTACCCTTGAAGATTTCTACCTATAAAACATTCAGCCCATGCAGTAATATATATATATATATATATCGGATCTTCTTTCAAATTAAAATGAAATTTTGTAATTTCATTTTAATGAATTTCTTTTGACAAATTTTTACCATTTTAGACATTATATATTGAAACTTTAAATATTCTTTAGCCATAAACAAAATAATAGAGAGACAGACAAAATGAGAAGAATTGCCTCGATCGCGGACCTATTTCGATACCCATTCATTCAGAGTGCAGTCTAAAATCATCATTATGAAGGTCACTGCTTATAGGCATTGCGTTTTCTTCTACGTGGAGTTGATCTAGCAAAAGATAAGACTTCACATTCACAGAAAATGTACATTGGAAAAGTACTCCATGACAAAATCTGATAGGCTGTTTTCTGCCAGCTTCATGCTTACCATGTACCTTTTTAAATCCGGAGTAATAATGCTTAATAAATATCCTATAATTGCATCAGGTCTTGCTGTAAAATTTCTGAAGTAAATTTAAATGAATAGCTATTAATATCTTTTACATTTGTCTCCGATTTGCGATTTCAACCCCAAGTCTTGAGCCTTGGTTTACACCAATATTCAGATTCTGCGAGTGTCATTGTTTTAGAAAGAGCCACACAATTTTTTCCGGCTCTTTTTGAATGAATAGATCTTCATCGTGGATCTTCGAAATTTTCAAAAGAAATGATCCAGAGATTAAAGGCAGCTAAAAATTAACCCATTGATGAAACCTTAACATATATCTTGAATATGTTCATTGCGTTAGATTTTTCAAGAAGTATCTGCAGTGCGTCATATATGTATATAACCCTCAGTAGAATTTCCTGTGGTGCGTTACGTGTCACGTTACATATAACTGCAAGACTTGTACTTACCCTTGTCTTTGATAGCGTCTTTAGGCTCCAAATTGGATTTGATTCTTTGCAACTCTTGTTTTATTTTTCCAATGTAGATTACTTCAAAAAAAAAAAAAAAAATTGATTTTCGTACAATTAGTCATGATTTTTGATTCAATTCTATGTTTCATTTTCAACTAAATATGAAGTCTGGTGAAGTTAATGAGAATGTTATTAATTCGAAGTTGGCAGTAAACTGAATAAGGTGGCAAGTACATATTTGTTCTTGTATGCGCATACGACATATAATGAGATGAATTTTCAGGATTACTGAACAGCTAACCTTTGTGGAAATCAAATTGATTGATGTGTCCCGTAATACTCTATTACATTATTACGTTTAAATATAAGTATTGTAAATATAGTCCTTTAAACACAGTTAAGAAAATACAGCAAACGCACTGTAGCGATCCTGCTAAAAATATCTACTACACTACAGAGGACTAGATAGGAACATAATGCAGCCCAAACGTGTCAATTTGTCCAACAAGTTAGAGCTAAAATTATGCAGTAATAATATATAAAGTATTAAAATATTTATTTAAAAAAAAAAAAAAAAGAAAATATAGAGCAATACTTGTTGACCACGCTAGAAAAATTATGCGAACTCAGGTGCAACAAAGACCATAACAAATGTTAGAATTACAAAAAGGTATTCCCAATAAGTAAAATAGAGTTGAATGAACTAATAATATACAAGATTTTGCTTACAATAAAAACCTTTTTGAAATCATTTACATCTTTAAACCTTTTAAAGTAGAATCTGGCTAAAAAATTTATGCAGAACGAAAGTGAAAAATTACGAAAGTAAGACAAATAATTGCGAAAAATATATACCTGAATAATTTTTGAAAAATGGGTTGAAGTGAAATGAAAAGTGAAGGGCATAATGGTCAGTCAGCAGGATGTCTCACATTATGAAAGGGTTACCTGGGACATCTTTTTATTTTGTAGGTGTCCAACTTAACAAACAATAGATCTTGTTTGCAAAACAAGTATCATAAAACTATTTAAAGGTAAATTGAAAGGGTTCAAGGTGATGTTTGCAAATTAGTTCTACAGTTACAATCTTTTATGAAGTGAGGTACAGAATTCAGTTCACCTCAAATCTTCAAAGTTAACAGACTAGAAAACAACGATTTAGTGTTTCGTAAAATTCTTATCCGATGATAATAATTTAAATTTGCAAATGATTTTTTTTTTTTATCTTTAACTTTAGTTTAATATTTCGGTAATAATGTATTTTTTAGTAAATTGTGTATTGCAAAATTGTATATTAGTTATTTTATTCTATAAATAAAAGTAAGTCATTTTCAACAAATATTTGTTTGGCTACGTCAGATTAAAATAATTTTCTTATCTAAAATTTGCGCTTGATAATTTTCAGATTGGTCGAATAATTTCTTCTGAATGTAACAACTATAAATACATCAAAATACACGAATTGGAAACATCCTGAACACAACATTTCATAGAACAATTCTTACCATCATTCTTCTTCCGTCCACAGAAGGTAAGAGTTTTGTTAAATATATAATATATATATAACAAATTATTCTTAATCTACAAACAAGTACAATTTAGTTCATTTAATAATTTAGCTTTGATCAAGTTACTTTTGGAATGTAGAAATTCATTTAACGCTATAATCTTTTACCTCTTAGCGTGAAAAGTTCATGGGTCGCTTCTGAGGCTGAAATGAAACTTTCATTTATACTTTCTCTTAGTTCTGGAATTAACTGAGGTCGAGTCAAATTTTTCGAAATTGAAATCGGAAACACATATTCTGAGATTCCCTAGTTTTAGTAAATAGTCTGTAATTTTTTTGCGCCCTCAAACTTATTATTCCATTTACCTACTACTACCACCGAAGGTTTTGGTCAAAGTGTAACTTTGCCAAATGTTATTTCAATTTTAATGCTTTTAAAATATTCATAAAGTCACATTATCGCAAATTCAACAACTACAATCAACATCTAGCCTCAATTTAACAATTAAAACTGTTGAGCCAAAAACACAAACCTGCTAACACATTAAGAATATGCTAACTTATTACTTTCTCTTACTCCTAGTAAGAGGAAGTATTGTAAT
>JAAEAF010009290.1:0-48269 GCA_011037195.1 Triatoma infestans
AGTTAGTGTTTTGAGAAGAAACGCAAGACATGTCCAAAACACCTTACTACATGGCTGGGGGTTTGATTGTTGAACGTGATGTATGTAGATTTAGTTGCAAGTTTCTTAAAATATACCATTAGTTTTTGCTATATCATGCATTTTGTTGTTAAATAACACCCAAATAGATTATTAAAATAATGTAACTTATTTATTTTTTGTTCCCCCACCCACAGTTTACTCAATCTTATTCGCTAATAACGTTTATTGTGTTAATAAACACGACTGTTTCCAAAATTAACTTAATTATAATTTTATTTATATTATTTTAATTATATTAAAATAATGCTAAATTATCGTATTAGATTGACCTTGAGGTTAAAGATAGGATGATATACAGCTGCTCTGCGATATATATATATATATGTAAAACATTGTAATTAGTAATTAAAACCTTCTTATCAGCTTAAATGTTAAGATATTGCGTCAATTTCTCTTTCTCTTAACTTCCTCTCTCTCTTCTGGTGAAAAAATACGTACAGAGAAGTATTAAAAACATAAAACCCAAACTAGTTTAAAAAACAGAACAATACATAAACAGTAAAAATACAGAAAAAGTATTAAAAACATAAAACCCAAAGTGTTTTTTCCTTTTAGCCGTTTTTTAATGATGGTGCGGGGTTTAATATCTAGGTTAAAACAACTAACAAAATATTAACATATTTAATTTATTGCAGTTAGATTAATTGATTCCCAACCTGTTAATGGATTACAATGCAACTTCCAGTATTGTGCAATCTACTAGCTGTGCTGGATTCTTTTTCCATCTTCCCCCTCCACTAATTGACAGACTGATTAAAACAATGATTTGGTGATTAACTAGTTCAGTAAGATACCATCAGTGGTGAAGTGAGGATGTGGTTAATACTTTTATGTTGGGTGGTTGGCCGAAGTGAGTCATATAATATTTCAACAATTCAATATTACAAAGGTTTGGCTATTTAGATGGAGATAGTGGAACCGATGACCAAGTTAAAAATGCTTTAATAATATTGCAGGAAAAATATAACTTGCCAATAGATGGATTGGAAAATGTTAAAACCTTACAGCTAATTAATGAACCAAGATGTGGTGTTGTGGACAATTTTATGCCGTTTATGGTAAATTCTAATAAATTCAAATGGGCTGAAAATACTTTAACTTGGTACATATATCCACCACAGTATTCACCAATAGCAGAACGTGCCTTTTCCATTTGGTCAAAACATACTAATTTAAATTTCACACGATCATCCAATTCACCAAATATTTCTATAGCTTTTGTTACTGGAAAACATCTGTGTATTACAAATACAAAGACCTATTGTTATGCAGCTTTTGATGGAGAAGGAGATAGCGCATGCAGATTTCCCTATAATAACTAGACAAAAATCGGAAATACATTTTGATGAAGCTGAAAAATGGCGTACTGCTGATACACTTCCATCAGGTAGTGATGAAGTATCATTATACACCGTATTAATACATGAAATTGGTCATGCATTAGGACTACATCATACAAATGATGAAAATTCTTTAATGTTTGGTGTGTACAAATTTCCACAAAATGTTTCCTAATGCATGACCAATTTCCAAAATGGATGAAATAGATCTAAATGAAGAGGAAATTAATGCTGTACAAATGTTGTATGGAGCGCCATCATCGATGACGACACCAATCACTACCACTACTGCTGCTACTCCAAGACCAACTCATAAAGCCCCCACACAAGTATACATGGATCTTTGCAGTTATAGACAAAGAATTGAGTCAGTTCTGGTGGCAAATAAACGCGTGTATTTTTTCTATAGAAATTATGTTTGGGCAATACCTCTTCAAGAATCCACACGTTTAAAAAGAGATTATGTATATCCTATGCAATTGAATAGATGGTTAAGATTTTTACCAGCAAATTTTTCCAAATTATCAGCAATATATCAACGACCAAACAGAGACATTGTTATGTATGCAGATGATAGAATGTACATGTTTAACTATCCCTATCTTCACCTGATATTTCATCAATGATAACAAACGCTAAATATACAATCAATGCTGCTTTACATTCAAATACAGGCAAAACCTATATAATTTATAACAGAATTCGATGAATGTAACTTATCGAGTAATTTTGTCGGCGATGTTGCAACCATATTTCCAGGTGTGCCACGTAATGTAGAAACAGCTTTTCAACATACAAACGGTCGATTATATTTTAAATCTAATAACATATTTTATAGTTATGATGAATTTATTGAAAGCGTAACTGAGACAACATTACAGGACCCTACAGTTTTTTATTTAACATTATGTGCGATCAAAGCACCATATTACAACAACTGCAAAAACTGTTGAATAAGTTTATGTTGAATCTACAATTAGATGATGAAATAGATGAATAAATGTTAAGTACCTATCATGCGATTTATTTGGAAATAGTGAAGGTCTTTGTATATGTTATTTAAATGTAAAACTGTCACATAAACTAATGTGTTATTAAAATACCTGGAAAGTAATGTGAGTAACACCAGATTTTTTATTTTTTTATTTTGTATACAAGTGTAATATTGAAGAGTTAAGTTTATGTTGTTTGCCCTAAATAAAAAATTTAAAAAATATAAATGAGTTTTTATTCTAACTACTAAAAAATATAATAAGCTAGTACGCATTTTTAATAAGCATAATGTTAACACCCAGTATCACAACGGTTTGGTGTGAATCACATATTCTTTTTTTTGCTGATAACACCAAGGACACACATAGTAAACAGCAGTTGCGCAATATCCCGTCTTCTGACCGACTGTTCTTATCTATATGTCTGCCATGAGTGCAAATCTTGTAGGAAGTTCAAGGTTATGGTGGGGGTTAACACACAAAATAATCACTTCCTCCGCACGTTTCCCGCTAGAGTGAGTCATACATCGTCATTGATTGACCGCTAACATAGATCTCCTTAATAGATCCACCTGATGGTCTAGTGGTTAGCATTGCATGCAAACAACACCATGGTCGTTGGTTCAAAATTTGGATTATGCAAGTTTTTTTTATTATTCTTCATTCGAGATTGATTGACCACTAACGTAGATATTCTTAATAGATCTACCCTATAGTCTAATGGTTAACATTGTATGCTAATAACATCAGGTTCGTGGGTTCAAATTTTGGATTATGCAAGTTTTTTATTATTCAAGGTCATCGGCCGCGCTCTGATGCTGCTCATTTTGTGCATTAGGCGTGGCGCTCATTTTTTGTGCAATTGCTCATGAGGTCATCGTATTGGATGTTGTGCGCTCTTGACAGGAAACCTAGTATCACTAGCCCTTCGCCAGAACATAGCTCATTGCAATTATGGGGTCATCGTATTTGGATGTAGTGCGCTCTGTCATGACAGGAAACCTAGTATCCCTAGCCCTTGCGCTAAAACATACAAAACTACCCTACTTATGACAGTTGCTACATGAGTTAGAATATGTTTTTACGTTCTTCAACACCCCCCCAACACTACCCGGCTAGGAGAAAACGTTCGTTCGCTTTTCCATACGAGAAACGTTGCTTTTTACCAAATAGGTGCCTCCCAGGAAACGTAATCTAACGTTAAAAAAATGTTCTAGCAAAAAGTTTTTGCAAAATAGATAGTTGTTGCAAATTGAAGTTTTGAGTTTCGTTACTTATCAATTTGTATTCACCTCAATCTGCTATATTGGAACAAATTCAACTTCTTGGATAAAAGTAATAATACAAAAGTTTTATTTAAATCCACCTGACAATAATAAAGAAATTTGAATACAATAGGTGGCGTTAGGAAAACATTTACAAGGATACGCTTTCTTCTCGTTCTTAGAGTATTTTAAAGTTGAACTAGTTTTCCAATATTGAGTCAAAGAATATATTGTTTATATTTGCAGTGATAAAGTTAAGAATATTGTTTAAACTTTTTTGAAAAGTTTTGCCTGCAGTTTTAGCCACATTTTAAAACACCAGAAATAATTTTGCAATGTTTGCTTTAATTAAAAAATAAAATAAGAAGTCTCATCATAAAATAACAAAAGCGAATATAAAGAAAACCTAGCCTGGCAGACAACACTGTTGACGTAATTCTTTATAACTAGAGTACAAGAAGATTTAACTATGTAGATTTTAAATTTTTAATCTAGCTCTTATCTCTAAAGTATCCCTTAATCCTAAACCCTTTGTCTTAAACTAAATAAACTTAAATAGACAATAAAGAACTTGTAAAACTTTATTCTATTACAATCATTCAAGAAACGCACCTGAACCATTCCCACCAGCTGATTTTCTTTCATAATTCCCTTCTACCTAACTTCCTCCTGTTTCTTCGTTTACTTCTTCAAACGTCGCCGCATTGTTTAAAAAACAAAATAAGTGTAAGGTTTGGCCAAGGGACCAGAAGTAGGCCACACTCAGAAATTACACATTTATTATAATTTAACAGGCTATACAGGACAAATTATAAACTATATAACTATACACTCCATGCAACTACCATATAACCCATATTAATATATAAATGAACATGAACGATATAACATGAATTCCCCTAATAAGATTAGTTTGTATCCAACCTGTTTGCATTTTGAAACAACAAAAACAGTTTTCCATGCACAATATTTATACTGTTTATGGCGGAAAATGTGCTTCCAAAATTGGCAAACGCTCACTTGGTACATTACAAACGCTAAGCTAAGTCCAAGATAATGGAAATACCTATTAAATTAAACAAAATTAAACCCAATGAATTTTCATAAGTTAAAGCAATCATAATATTTAATTCACGCCAAAAAATAGCATCTGTCCCTTTATTCCCTACAATTTTATCGTTTCCCGTGGCAAACCACGTTTAAATAAACAATTTCAATTTTCTATGAAAATAATACAGTGAATAAAGCGCAGTTCATGCTAACAATCATGTTTCCAGCATTATACATGGCTAAATGGTAAAATATTGCAAAAACACATAAATTTTCTGTATCCACTCTCAAACACATTTCTCTCTCTTTATATATATACCTAATGCTAACAGTCATGTTTCTAGCATTAAGTATGCATGGCTAAATGCATAAATTAATAAAGTAATATAAATTTACTGTATCCACAATCTCTCTCTCTCTCTCTGTCAGAGAAAAACTCAAAAATTTTCAGACGTTCTAATATCACTTTAGCCCACAAATGCACTAACAAGTTACACAGCAAACTAGTAACACTATTAACAAGTTATACACAAACTTAAAGACCCTACTTCCAACATATTACAATCAGACCTCGTTTACCAGATTGACTGTACACAATGTCCAGCTGTTTATGTTGGTCAAACTACACAATACTTAAAAAACTGAATGCACCAACATGAACACGACTGCAGACATAAAAATGACAAAGACAACATTACTGCACTGACTAAACATTGTAAGGAAAAAAATCATAATTTTGATTTTTCCAAAACAAAAATACTAGCAAAAGAAAGTAACAGAAGAAAATGAAATATATTAGAAATGATTTATATCAAAAGAAATAAATTTTCTGTTAATTTTCGTAATGACACTATGAATTTGTCCTCGGTGTATAACGGTTTTTTTAAAGCATGACCTTCTAGAATTCCCTTTCACCTACCCCCACCCCTAAAAATTCCTCAAATCCCTTTCACTTCTTTGCCTATTCAATCCACTTTCATTTCTGTAAATGATTTAAAACAAGACACAAGTAAAAATTTTTATTTTTTCCTTTAAAAACATAAGTTTCGGCGATGTAACAAATTTGTATGTTCTAATTCTTATTCCACATTTTCACGATTGTTTATATGTAAGTTCAATATTATTTTTTTATTCTATTTTTTTTTTTTTGCTTTGTTTATTATTATTCTGCACTTTATAGTATTATTAATGCATTGTGGTTCCTCATTGCATTGTTTTTTAGATTAAAGCCTTGATAAAGACGAAACATCGGCATTATTGAATATTTTTTCTTGACTGATCCTCACCAAATTTCTTCATAACTTAATTCATCAACGGTCAACAAATTCTTTTAAATATACATAATGCTAACAATCATGTTTCTAGCATTAAGTATACATGGCTAAATGGTAAAACATATAAATTTACTGTATCCACTCTCAAACTCTCTTTATACGTACGTACATACATACATACATTACCAAATTGAATAAAATGATCGATTATATACGACTGTGACTTACATAAAATGTGATTCACGTACTATATATTATTTCCAATCCATTAAGAACAGAATGGACCCAGTGGACCCAACAAGAACGATGGTTTTTAACCCATTAATATCAAAGTATTATCAAAGCTCGTGATATAAATAGTTCTCAAAATATATAGTCCCCAACATGTTTTTTTCCGCCCATTCTGATTAAATATGTTAAAAAAAAAAAAATTATAGACAAAATTCTCCAAGTTGGAAACATATGATTTATTTTAAGAAATATATTTTGATTTTGAATTGTCAAGAAATATATATATACATATATACATATAAAATATATATACGAGTGTGTAAATTAAGTAATGAGACTGATTTTTTATCTTTTTTTTATTAAAATAAAATTACAATTCAACATTGTCCCCTTCAAAGTAACAACTATCTTGGGAAGCCTCACAACGCTGAAGACGATTCTTCCATTCGTCATAGCAGTGCTGGAACTCGGTTACTGGAATAAGACTTCAGTTGGTCGGTTACGGCTGTTTGAATATTCTCCAGTGTTCCAAAATGACGTCCCGGTGAGGTGATTTTTCAATTTGGGGAACAAAAAAAAGTCACATGGACTCAAGTCGGGTGAATAAGGAGGCTGAGGAGCCACAGGAATGTTATTACTGGCCAAATACTCATTAATGTGAAAGATTTTTGGGAACCATTTTTGCACAAATTTTTCTCATCCCCAATTCATTAGTCAAAATTTGATGAACGGTTGGGTGAGTCAAATTCAACTCTTCGCCGATCATTCGGACTGTCAAACGACGATCTGAACGCACGAGATCGCGGATTCTGCCAACATTTTCGTCGGTTCTTGAAGATGAAGGCCTTCCGCTGCGAGGCTCGTCTTCAATTGATTCCCTTCCTTCTGCAAAGACTTAAACCACCTAAAAACCTGTGCTCTCGACAAAACATTGTCTCCATAGGCCTGGCACAGTTTTCCAAACGTTTCCGTTGCTCTGTGCCCAAGTCTGAAGCAAAACCTGATAGCACAACGTTGCTCGTAATGCGTGATGTCACTCATTTTTAAAACGCACTAAAAAAACCTTGCTCACAAAAAAAGTCACTACGGACAGTGCAACAACTCTAGCATTTTCAAATTTGCACTGGACGTGTATCAGATGTTTACTTGCCCTACCACGCATGCGCCGCGTCTCCAGTGTTGCCAGATCGAACACTAGAAAATCAGTCTCATTACTTAATTTACACACCTCGTATATAAAATATATATACGTATATATATAAAGGGAAGTGGACTAGGACAAATTCACTCTTACACTGGAGGTGTGTTTCCACATCTTGAAAATAACCCTTCCCAGGGGGATTTTATCTTCCAGGTGCTCCATACAATATTACATGTGTTGCATGTAATAGGATCCGAAGAGTGGGATCCATAGCAGAGAGAGACATAAAATTTGACAAGATCACAGCATTGGCAAGACTAGAGTGGGAGTACTGTCTAAAAAGGTCTTCCAGAGTCTTGCAGCAGAGTTCACACAGCAGTCACAGCGCTCAATAACCTTTCTCTTTCTCGCCCTAAATCTCTCACTACCATTTTATATATTACGTGTAAAGTCCACGCAGTTTGTGTTACATGTCTATTATACAGTGTTCAGCTTTACTTCCAATTCATTTATCTAACAAACCCAATTTGTCTCCTTCTCAAACCCCATTATGTTGCATATGTATAGTATTATGAAGTTATTTACAAAATATTGAACAATAGAAAGTGGATATTATAATAAATAAACATTGGAAAAAATAATTAATTGTTTAAACCCTATTTAAAAGGAAAGCAATGCTACTCTTCAAGCCAAGCAATGCTTTTCTTAGATTTTCTCTTCCTAGGGGAGTGAAGCTTTACAGCTCACTGCTCGATGATAGGCATTACTGAGAAGACTCCAGCGGGCACAATAGATCTTACTGGTATCCCACGTAACAATCTATCTATCTAAACCTATTTAAAAAACGTGCACATTTTATAATATTCACAACTTTTATGAAGAAACTGACAAATCTTGTTATTAACGAAGAGTCACTTCTCCAGCTTCCACCATCCTCCAGTAATTATTACCTCTCAACTACATTAACCCTCAGGACTGCTGTATCATCACAAGAACAAGAGTTGATAGTGATAATCTTAAAACGGTGCAAATACTCTCCAATGCGCCCGTATCCTCTCACTACACGGGTAAATGTGTTGGAATTTCGATAGGCGATTCAAGCCTGCCTTTTATCTAGGGGAAAAATGCCTCGCCAAAACACCAGTTTCTGATACATATGTGTGTTTTGTAAATTGTAGTAGTATTCCTTAGTCTGTGATACTGTTGAAATGTACGATAGTTGCTCTGGAGTTTGCCCTGTATAGTTTTCCTTATTTAATGGCCAAAACTTAAAACAGTCTGTTATTTTCTTTGTGGACACTTTTAACAAAGAAATATGTCTACTAAGATTCAGTAATAACCTTTCACCATAATTAAATATATCCGCATACTTAACAATAACCGTATTATGACATTCCGTATAGTTTACTTTTCCGCATTACACCCGTACAAAACGACATTCATTCAAAATAACTTCCCTAAAACAGATTTTTCATAAAATTGTGTGAAACCTTCAAAAACCATTAGGAATTTAATTCAGAAATTACCATTTGTGCTAGACGCTAATACATCTCCCACCCTTTCACTTACTCATACGCTCACACAAGAAGTTGTTGAACAATGCTAAAAACTTGAATTTCTTTTAGTAAATTCTATTCATTTATCTTGTTGCAAAGGATAGTGACTGCTTCTAATGAAATCAAAGCCTAGAAAGACATAGTTTTATATTACTATCAGTTTAATCAGCCAAAGGCCTGGAATACCGGGACAATAGTTTAGTCATTATTTAACGTTAAATCTAGTCATCTCTTTTAATTAAAACTATATCTTAGGACATTTCTTCTAAAAGACTTTTAAAAAAGTCTTAAAAAGACTCAATTAAAGCGTTTAATTCCGTCTTTTGTATAAACATTAAATTTTATAATGAAATGCCCAGAGTTCTACTCGGAATTTTTGTAAAGTATTAAAAGTTGATCTGTTTTACTGTTTAATTGAACTTTCGACAAGAGATGAAAACCCCATTCTTTTATTACTTTCTCTTATTAATAATAGCAACAGGAAGTATTGCGATCATACCCGATTTTCGAAACTGAGTTTTCACCGGAAATACACGTTCTGACGACCCTGATTCCAAAAAAACGATTTTTAGAAAATGGCCTGTGTGTGTGAAAAAAATATCTCCGTTTAGGTAATACCACTTCTTCAGACACGAAGATATCGGGCAAAAGCCATCAACCGGAAGTATAACTTTACTGAATGGTTTTTCATGTTATTGCGATTTTCTCGAAATCGACTCCAACGATTTTCTTTAAACTTCGTATATCAAGTACACATACAAAAATTCCAATGCTGATTTGAAACATTTCTCCGGCAAAATTCATTTAAGGGCACTTTATAAAATTTGTCAATTACAATTTTGTTAACTGCAGTAAGAGAAAGTTGTGTGAGTGTTTCATACCAGATTTTTTTTTGGAAAGAATCGCTGGGATAGCTGAATTTGGAAAACTATTTAGAATGGGCAGTTTTAAGCACGATGATATAAAAGCACCAAATGGAAACATTGTAATAGGTTGATCTGTAGTTGGAGGAACTGTTTACATAAACAGTGTAAACAGTTTGTGTTGAAGAATACTGCTTCAAGAAGTCCACAGTTTACTAGTAAAACTAGGAAGTTATTTATAGCTGATTTTTGCACAGTTATTTTTATATTTCCGAACTTCAACTAATTTCCAATAATGTAATAATTACAATTTATAATTTACATTAGAAATTATTGTACGAATGAAGTTTATTTTACAGAACTTATTGCGAGCTCTGCTTTTTTTTTTTTAATTTAAGGCGCGCCCGGAGTCAATGTGCTGGAGTGCACTGCCGGCCTCCGGACAGTGTTCTCTCGTTACAGACAACACTGTTCATCAGTGAGCTGTAGAGGCTCCTAGGAAGAAAAAATCTAAGGGAAGCACAGCAAGACTCGAACCCGGGTTTTCCGCATGGGAGTCCAGTACTTAGCTATTCCCTTTCCTAGTTCTGCTCTGTTTGACTTTAAAACGTCCCACCATTGACCAGATCAGAGAGGAGAAATGTTGAAGTAGAAAGGTCCTGGTTGATTTATTGTTGTTAGCGGGAGTCTGCAGGCTAGGAGATGTGAGTAACTACTTAGGTTCACCGTAACCCAGCTCAGTATCATTCACTCCCACTCACATTCATCCAAAATTTGCAGAAAGCTATATTCTAGCTACAAACAATGACATCGAAAGGAGTATCAAATAAATCTTTTAGGATTGGATCATGTTAATAAACTTTTAGAGAATGGATTTGGCTCAGTACCGTCCGATAGAGATCCGTAGGAAAGTGAAATCACTTTAAAGTTTCATAAATATTATAATAAAAAACTGTAGAATTACTAGGATTTCAATTAAGTGGCGCAACACCCTTCATTAGACTGTATCATTCTCCTCCTTCCTAATGGTAAAAATAGTGGTAAAAATACCTAATGGTAAAATTGCTTAGATACTTAGCTAACAAATTCTAGGTTAATTGTCATACAAACTCACCTATATTCACACATTTTACAGTTTACACACCTACACATCACACTACACACCTAGAAAAATCTAAACTGTTTGTAAAAACTGAAAAAATATACTAAATTTACCACAGTCGAATTAGTAGTTAATAAGAGACAGAATTGATGAACTTAAAAATAGAAGATTAGAATAAGAACAAGAAGAAAACATAATTATGTGATTAGAAAACTTGACAGTACAAGGAAAATGCATGATAATGCCAACGTATGCAGTTGGACTGAAATTTAAAAATAAAGAAAGACACAAGAACATTACAAGATACGAAAATAATAGTTAAAAGAAAAGATATAAAAAACAAAAAGTAGAACCAAACTTGGCTATGATAATTTTTTGACTATTGACGGATAAAAAACTCGTGAATGTAGCTCTTAAGTCGGAAGCAATTGCAATTTATTGATTACTTACCGAAAGCAATAAGTAGCAAAAAGAAGGTTAATTACTTGTTCCAATCTAATTGATTGGGTATTATCTTCGGGACATTTATTTTGTGGTTTAAGTTTTAGTTTTCTGCAAAAATTTAGATATATCTTCTTTGGTCTAATTTTCGAAATTCGTTTTATCGTTCTGCTCTGTTAATTATCCTTAATCAACTGGCGAAGTGAAGGAGACCCTGAAAAATGTAAGTCCCAATAAAAATTTAAAAATCTGGTGCGAAACACTCACACAACTTTCTCTTACTCCAGTTCTCAAAATTATAATTGACAAATTTTATAGTTTGTGTACCAACTTTAACGAAATTCGTCGAAAACTGAAAAAAATGTCCAGTAAAAGCGCACTTCCGGTTTACTAATTTTCTTGAACCTCGGAATTTTGGCCATCTATTTATTTCTGATTAATTTTGTTTGAATGATAGAATTGTATAATCAACTATGACAGCACTTTAGAGAAAAACATAAGCCCTCCCCTCCTCCAAAAGTGCCCTTAAATGAATTTTCCCAGAGAAATATTTTAAATAAAAGTTGTAGACCTTTGTATGTTTAGTTTATATAAGAAGTTTCAAGAAAAACCACTTTTTTGGACTCAGGGGACCTCAAAACGGATATTTCCGGTGAAAACTCAATATCGAAAATTTGGCACGATTACAATACTTCCTCTTACTAGGAGTAAGAGAAAGTAATAAGAAAGAAAATAAGTGGAATTCGCCTAACAGTGAAAAGTTTAGCTTACTCTATGAGAAAATATTGCGATCTCGTCGAATTTTCGAAACTGAGTTTTCTATGGAAATACATGTTTTGAGGTCCCCTGAATACGAATAAAATTTTGTAGTCAACATTTTTGTAGTCAAAATTTTGAATCTCAAAAACTTTATATTCCGTACCACCACAGAGCATTGACAATTAGTCAAAATATAGACGGAAAGTGCAAATTTAGTGAAAAGATTTTTTAGTTTTTACGATTTTTATATGTTTGGCTAATGTTAAAGCAGAAGGAAACATTTATATAAATTAAGAAAGTACTTATTACTGCGATATAATAAATTATAACATAAATTTTACATTAACGGTTTAATTTAGTGACAAAATAAATTGAGATATGAGAAATTAGCAAGTTAGAGAAAGAATGTTGCAACTGACTCGGCGGGAGTAATCTCTCGCGAAGAGCGCTGATGTCCTAATGTAGTTAAGTGATTACTGATGATTGTCTAATAATGAAAAACTTGTCTCCGACTCTTCTTATATAGGAAATCCTGAGAGGAAGGGGAATTTGGGCAGAGGTTGTTCCTCATACACATTACTAGTCCTTTAGCTGTAGAGGAGCTAGAGCGTGTCGAATAAGCAGATAATGACGCTGGCATTGTGTGGGCACTGAAGGCAAGCGTTGATAGTGTGATAAGCCATTACAGTTCATGAGAAACAGTTTATCTCCTCCCCTAATGGAAATGGACTGGCATATTCATCAGAGAATTTGGCATCCCAGCCTGAACACTTAGTGCCGAAACTTCGGATTATACCAAACTGGATTAGCTTGGTATACGTGGTCTCAACCCGAAACCCTTTAGAGTTTGACGTAGATACGTAGCTGTCATAGATTTACTCCGAAACTGTTTATGGATCAGCTGTCAGTTAAACACATCCTAACTAGTGTCTATTAAAATAAATTCCTAAATTTCTATTTCTACCTCGTATTTCAGACAAAACTTATTTGGACATCAGTGCTTAGAAATTCAAACTGCTACAGTTCATTTCCCCTCCTCATCTGTTCGGGCTGATAAAGCCTTGTGATGCTTTTGTGAAAAGTTGGCAAGTCCTTATTTGATCTTGGAAATGTATGCTTTGTGAATCACTCTGTACTCCATTTCAGTTCATCTATTAAACAACTTTTGAACGTACACTTTAATTAAGCAAGACTTAAGTTTAATGGTATGGAAAATATAGACGTGTAAATTTGTTTTCTATTTTCAACATTATTCGATTCATGAATTTTAATGTGATATTAATTGTACAATAGTTAGCTGGACCTTTCTTGGCAATGTACATATAAAAGCTAATGACCAGTATATATATGATAATAGCATAAATACAACTGAACTGCTCCGTCATTCTCGATGGCCTAAATTCCACAATCCAAATTATGCCATCCACAACGCAGATTTCACGCTTAAATAAATAAAAATTTTCTGTAAGCAGTCCAGGGACCCTATCGAATTCCGCAAAACTATTATTAAAAACCGATTTTGCCACCGCCAATTTACCCTTCTCTTCGGCAAGATTCTTCCAAATGGAGATTGATTTTACACTGATTCAAATTGGTTTAAAATTTTAATTTTGTTAATTGGTTTATTTTATATATTTTCCCCTAATGACTGGAATCTCATCTATGAGCTGAGTGTATGTTTTGAAGTTTATGTAAACAAAATATCACACAATTGAAAACTCTGAGGAAATTCTAACTTGATATTCTTTCACAACCCTTCGCGACTTTCTGGCGACAAAAAAAAAATGTTTATTCTTTAAACGTCAAAGCAACCGAATTTGACCAATTTATTTAAACCATTTTTCCTGGAAAATCAACTTTTGGTGGATTCAGGAGGAGCTATTAAACCTGGAAAAAGTTATCCTTAAACAGTTCAAAGTAATTCTAGGACACTGAATGCTTCAAATAGGCATTCGCGTCATTAGTATGCTATAAACCGAAGTATCGCCAGTATTGCATTAAGCTTCTTCAGACTGGTTATTGGCTTGAATACTAGATTAACACAAGGCATGAAATATAATAGTAAAAGGATGGTTATAAAACAAAAAATAGTGGGGCGGACCCTAACTTCCCTGCCATCTTGCATATGAATCTCTCTCCCATTGCCTTGTTGTCAAAGTTACAGCAATGTTTTGTTTTGGAAAGCCGTTGTTTTCTCTTTCCTTTTCATCTTCTCTCTTTTCTCTGTACAGTAGCAACTACGTTTTACTCATATATGAGTCCATCATCTGCAATTTACACAGTTTATATTGTTCCCAATTTTTACTGTCCCACTCTTAAGAAACTACGCTTTCGTAATAATTGTTTATTTAACCAAGAATTTCGGTGTCCTCAAAATTTATTATGTGTCCAGTTATATAGACAAATATTCAGTAAATAAAGACTTGTTCGTTTTCTTATGTTTAACACAATGAATTTAAGTTGAGTTGTGACTAATTTCTTAGCTTTTCCTGTATGCTTTTCTCCACACCTGAATGTATATGCTTTTTTTTTATACACATAAGATTACTTCCAGTTTTGGAAATTTGGAGAAAAGTTATATAAGCAGATCAACAGGTTAGTCACAATGAGTCTTAAATAGCACGTTCATTGAGTCAAACATAGCTAATAATATAATCTAGTAATAACTGAAATGGAGATAAAATGTGCACCTTCAATAACAAATATAGAGGCAATTATTAATGTGTGCAATTTCAATGGATTTAAAGAGAGTTAAATAATTAGTTAAAGTTAGTTTTCACAATACGCTTACTCTAGTAAACCTTTACAAACGGGCCACAAACTCGCTACATTTCTAACTTTTTGTAAACGACGATATACGATGTATCTATCACTCATCACATTAGAGTTCAAAGAAAGTGGCTTTTAAAGCCAAATCCACTACAAACTAAAAGACCTATTGTGTGTGACTACCTTGATTGTCAGTTGTTTGTATGTGAAATCTAGTCATTTAAAATGTGTAAATGTAAGCGATTGTTGTTGTGATGGGGCACCAGAGTTTCAGAGTGGATTTCGCTAAACCCAACTAGTTGCACACATCAACCATCTCTACAGGTTTTAAGTATTTGTGTTAGTGTTGTTGGTATCAGTGTAAGTACTGTTGTTATGCTAGATATTTCACAAGAACACCAACATCCCTGGCCATTTTTCCCAAAGGGGGAAGAGTCAGTATTAAGAGAAATGTTTCAAATTTAAGAGTTATTCGGCGCCAGCAGATTCACCCCCACCCCTTCCTTGCATGTTTTAACGACTGAAACAAACAAATAAGATACTAAAAGTTGAAAACGTGAAAAAAGAAAAAGATCTCTAATATTTTGAGGATATAATAAAATTGTTTATAAAATTGGGTAAAAGACCCAATATCCACCAATAGGGCTTCTTTATGTGAACATAGAAAGAGGCTTTATTCAATCTGAATGTATTTATTCATCTTGTAAGAATCATATAAAGCACATGTAAGAAAGAAATCCCTTTAGTGTGTGTGTGTGTGTGTGTGTGTGTGTGAGAGAGAGAGAGAGAGAGAGAGTGGTTGCAGAGGTCAGCTTCTACAGATACTAGAATTCTAAGAGATTTCCCAACCAATGGTGGCTGACAAATTTCCCGCCACCCACTCACTATTCACCTACCTATTCGCTAATCCAGGGCAGTACTGACAACGCAATTTCCATTGAGATGACAATGACAGCACACATATTTGACATGTTTCCTCTAACTAGCGACCCGGAATTCATATATAAATTCAATCGTATATAACGTCTTCTATTTTGTACATACGTACGATATATAAAAAATATACGCCAACCGCCAGATTTTATATTTCCGTTGATGTTTCCTAAACGGGAAATTATCTTTAATGAAATTCAATTTAAATTGGGTTAATAAATAAATTCTGAATACAAATTAATCTATATAATTTACAATAATAAAAACTGAAAAGAGGTTATTTCAAATTTAATAATTTCAGACAGCTTAGAGACTCACGCTTTTGTAATTTTTTGAATATTCACTTTCTGACTGTTGATAGAACTAACAATATTACTAGTTATGTTGGAATTATTATTTTGGAGAAAAATGGAAAATGGAATCTCTTTGTAATGTATGCGCCTAGAGCAGGTGCAACTAAGTGACACAATGTAGACAATAGATGGAAAGTTTCCAAGTTCTTAGTAATAATTCCTTTGGGATATTATAAGTCCGACATTGAGATGAAGCTTTCCATTAGATTCTGCTGGTTTTTGTAAATGTTTTCTTAGCGGGAAAACTTTCATTAGTAATTTTTTTTTACTTTCACTTGCTGCTGTTCAAAATTTTGAACTTGAGCTTCTGCCGGAAATAACGATTTCATGTCTCTAGAGTATAAATAATTTATTCTTTAGCTGTGGAACATGCTTCAAAGATGTTCTTTAAATTTCGTATGGCCATGTGTATGTAACAACATCATGTTATTTTGCAGTCGCGCTTTTGGGTATAGACAAAATCGTAATATATTCGGTAGATTAAATGTCCTACCTTTTTGTCAAAGTATCTTAAAAGTCATAAACAAATATCCTAATTAGTAAGTCCATTTGAAGCTCCAAAAAAAGACCCTTTAGAGGAGCAGAGAACTCCAGTTCAACAATATAAATTCTTTATTATTTTTTCTCCTGCAACTCTCAAATAATAAAAAGAATCATATATCAGCAATATTGAGAAGATGAAAAACAAACAAACAATAAAATCAAAGCCGTCATCACCCCGTCAAGCCTAACTAAATATACAAAAAAAAAACAATAAAACCTAAACATATTTTCTAAATTACGATTTTCAAATTTCCAAACTGCCAGTCCCTTTCTGTAAATATTGACTTTTCATTAGTAAATTGTTCTGTTTATATCCATGCTCTCCACTATGTGGGCCAAACTTGTTATTGTTTACCAAAATATTCATCAAAAATTGGAAGTATACTGATACATGTTTTCCGTTTTAGAATTCTTTCTAATGGTTTCTTCATGGAATTATTGAGCCATTGTTGTTATTGCTGCAGGTTATATAGGCTGAATTTATTTTTGCGTATATATATATATATATATATAAAATACAAGCTTGGGTGTTTAGCTGAATTTTTAGGAAATTATAACTTTCGGTAGGGAAATCAAGTAAATAAAAATAGTTTCTTACATTTTCCGGAAAGGATCAAAAAATGACTGGATAAAAAGATAATAACTAGTGCTAGTTACCACTATTTACCCTATGGGATGAGCACCTAGCTGCTTCCCTAACTCTGCCCCATAATCAATACTACAAAGAGAGTCCCTGCAGAAGTTCATCTTTACCCAGTGCAGCAATAAGTACTGTTACAGTTAAAAGCAGAAGATAAAACTTACCAGTCTGAAATGAGATAAAACGTTTATTCGGAAACGAACAGTAACATCCACAAGAACAATTGAAATAAAAAACACCTGGGTTTCCGGGTTGAGACCGCGTCAGAGGTTTGGTAAAAACCGACGTTTCGCCCAAATTGCAATGAGCCTCTTCAGGGTCATTACACCTGGAAAGCTAATGGAGCAACCCGGAACCTCAGATGCTTTTCGTTAAAACGGCTGCGGATACCTAAAAGGGTAATTAAAAAATAATGTTTTTACTCTCTCTTTACGCTTTCCTGATATTCATTCACAACAATACATCGTATCACATGCGAATCTATTAGATACAGGAGAGATTCACATGGCCCTGGAAAAAAAAAGCTGTGAGATTCCTCCCAATGGAGGTGCTCCCTTGTAATTTAATTTATTTTCAGAGAAACGGAGGCTTAACTATTGAGGAAGTTCCGAGGCCAGCGGGATGTTCGGGGAGGATTACCGTGATGGGAGAGGGCAGTCTTTGGATAAGAAGTTTTTAGGGTGGGTAGATGTGGAATCATGGAAATTTTTATAACGGGATGTATTAGCTGATGGGCAAAAAGAATTTTTAGACCAGTGCGATGAGGGGGGGGGGGGTAAGATTGGATACGTAGTAATGATTAAGGATCCATAGTAAGGTGATTTTCCGAAATACTTTGGATACAGTATTTGAAATTGGAATGCTTGTTTGAACCCCCAACCTCGCATCCGTTTCAAATGTGAGTTTAGAATGTCGGTCAAGCAGTCTAGAAAGAAGTTTAAATCGTCTGATTAGTTCCTTTTCTTCAGTGAGGGTTCCAAGTTAATCGTTTGCCCAAGTTTAAACCGAGATAGCAAACTTGGTCTACCATTCGGATTATGGTCCCATTAAAAGGATAGGTGAAAGAGTGGCGTGTCTGGGACTCAAGTTTATAGTTTTGCATTTGGAGTGGTTGACTTTGATTCTCCATTTTTTTAAACCAGTTATGCAAGGAATTCATGTAGGTTCTGAGGACTCGAAATCGGATTGGAAGTGATTACACAAATATCATCTGTATAAGAATGAATGATTGTTTCTGGGTGAGAAGGAATGTCTGCGGTGCAGAATATGGACAGAGGAGGTGCCCTCGCACCTCTTCCTTGGGGAGCTTGGATTGGGATTATGAATGTTTGAGTCTAACTAGCCCTTATTTTAAGGTAGTAGAAAACTTCGCCTACTTCTCCTTTCAAATCGCCTTGAAGTTGAAAACGGATCCTGATCCTCGAGAGCTAGTGGTAGAAAATGCTTTACGTCTTAGTAGTTACGAACTGTCAATGATTTTGTTTATTTTGTTGCTGCAGCAATCCATTACTACTCAGGAGAAAAAGCTAGATGGCAGTTTAACAGGAAATAGAATGTGATGAAATTGTTTAAGGAAGCAAAAAGGAAGAAATCACTGTTTTTATTGGCCCGGAATATGGCGCTGTATGGATGCAAAATGAGTACTGAATTCTAGCAGTATGGTACATACAAATAAATGTATGAATATTACATACCAAATTGAAATTCATAATTCAAAATTCAACTAGTTTTTCTTTCATAAAATATAATATAACTGACCGAGAAATGTTATTATGTCACGAGCAGTAATAATAATAATACTAATAATAAAAAAGGGAAGATGTAACCTCATTATATTTTATATTCAGTTCATCTTAGAAATAACGAAATTGACGAAATTCCATTTTTAACAGATGAATCAGTCGTTTTCATTCACAGAATATTAAGCAGTGGCAATGTTTAAAATAATATTAACAAAATAGCTACTAGGATTTATTACTCGTACATAAAATCGTTTTTGCAACCAATCATTTCATTTTAAAAGAGGGAAATTTTTTTATTAATAAATTATTCTTTAATTAAAGTATTTCTTTTTTATTAGAGTATTCTTTAATTATTATTTATTAACTGTTTTTTTGCTGAACATTTATCATAACATATATATTATTCCTCTACAGAAAAGTGGACTAGCCACTACCGAAAGAACTTCACAAGTCTTGGAGTCCCAGCCAAGCAATGCGATAAACACTTACTAACCTCCTACATTCACACAAAACTCATACAGCCTCTGCAGAGGTATAAATAAAATTTGTGTTTAGCGTATAAACTCACTACAAACACTCACTCATACTGCCATATTGTACACTCTACTGGCAATTCTACAACGTATAAAGAATGACAACATTTAGAGCGCGTCAATAAATCTAGAGCCCCCCTCCAGGATTATGACTGTATAGCCACTCCCTTTAAAAACTACATTAACCAAGGTAAATATTTTTCAAGTTTTTCCAGGTAAATATGGCCTCAGGAAAAACAGGTTAAGTATATAGAGGAATATTTAATTTGTTGGTTTTTCAAGTTCTTCAGGGAAAATTCACTCAGAATTTCTGGAATAATTGAATATTAAACAACAGATAACAAATTCAGTCACTTGAATTATAATTTAAAAAAGTTTAAAAAGCAATGCATTTTATTCGCTATATTAATGGCGAATTGGTTAAAAATTGAAAAGTTCTTCATTTTCAGTTTTACCTTCTGACACAATTCTATCTGAACCATCCAGTTTCATGGTAAGGCAAGTGGTGAAATCTCCCAACTTTAATTTTGCTGACGTATCATAGGAAAGCATAATACGGGCATCCTTATATATCGCCAAACCTTGCAACTTACGTCCATGGCACTGCCATATTATCTTCTACTCTGAACTTACTTATATCTCTACAATTGTACAAGAGCACCTTGAACTTATGGAAGGTTGGTGCAAGAAATAAGAAAACTGAACCTAACTATAAACAATCCAGACTGGGCCTGTCAATTGGTGAATATTCACTAGTTCTCACTCTTCTGCTAATTTTCGCATTTAAAGTTAATATATATAGTTAATTAGCCACCATCGCTTCTCTCTGTTGAGGTGAGTCAATATTTACTTCAATTAAATATATGTTTTCCTTATTTTCACTGTTTAAATTTCATCCCTCTGTTTTCTTCATTTTCGCATGCTCGATTTCGGCTAGAACAGCAATTTTTCTAAATCTGTTTTGTAAGTCTTAGGATGTTTGAGTTTACGGCTTGATAACTACCATTTCACTATATCACACCATATTTAGGCGCAACTTTCATTATGCCCTCAATGTTTCTTACATCAACATATTAATCCACATTCCAAATTTCAATTTTTCTTAACAATCCAGCTAATAACTGATCATTATTCAATCCTTCCCGACCTCATAATCTTCCACATTATTAAAATGATAGTGCCTCTTAATACTTTATGACCTCATCAATTCCCCTCATCTTCACCTCTAAAATAGGTTTAAGAAGGAGAGAAAATTAATGAGAAAGAGTTTTTGAGAAATAAGCTAGGATAAATACTGAACATTGTATATTAAAAGAGAGACATGAAACTGGAAGACTTTATACCAATAACAGAAATTAGGTAGCGAGAGATTTAGACTGAAAAAAGAAGTAGTAGTAAAAAGAAGAATATACGGTGTCTCCCACTCTAGTCTGATCTAATTAGCGAGAGAGATTCTCAATTTTGTGCTTCTCTCTGCTCTTCTTCTCTTTCTATTACAACTTCTATCCTTCTAATGCTGAGTAGTTTCTTTCTTTCCGTCATCCCATTTCTGAGATGGTGAGCTAGCTCGAGACACATCTTGTTATATCTATACCCTGCATATCTTTTTTTTTGCGTAAATATACTATCACCTGTACAACTGTAAATGAAATAAATGCATTCCCATTTCAATTATAATTATCATTAATCATAGTACAAAAAACAGTGTTTATAATAAAAATTCAAATGAGGGGGGTAAAAGAAAAGCTAAATACTATAATATTTAAAAACTAAACAAAAAGAAGAAACAAAGAATGACAAGAAATTGAAAAAAGAAGCTGCAGTAAAATGAAATTAGTTTTATCCAAAGCATAATAAGGTGAATGTGACTAAAACCATAGAGCCAATGAAATAAGCTAAAGGTATGAGAACTATAAAAACCTATAAAGTAGACCAATTTAATTAAGATTTCGGTTAGTTGCTAGAAAAGTAGCAGTAAAAAACAAAAAACATTTCAGTTGTTCCAAATGTAGTTTTGCAGAGTTTCCCAACGTGAAGAGATTTTATCCCTAATACTGCAGGGTTATCAGGTTTTGATAGATATTTTCTTTTCTTCTTTAGATAAATGAAAATCAGGGAAAACAGAGAAAACAGAAGAAAGTATACGAAAATAAAACATGTTATTTCCAAAGCGTGAGAAATATTTTAATAGGAATACAATTTCCCTAGGCGTGTGTAAATACAACTGAATAAATACAACATTCAAGGAGAATAGTTAATTAGTATAATTATTTAGTTGAATGAAAAGGAGTCCCCCCTCCCCCAATCACAGCAAAACCTAAACTTTCCTCGGGGGTATACCAACCACAAAGGACCTAAAAGTTTTATATGTATAATAATAATAATGTATATAATTAGTAATTGCATTCATTAATTATACATTTCTAAAAATATACTTGGTTAATTTTTTTAATAGATTCGCTAGAAAATGTGAACACAATTTATTTAGTTTAAGGCTGTTATGAACTAAGAATTTTTATTAAAAGATTAGTTGAGATTACGTATAAAAATTATAGAAGTGTCTAGAAACAGGAGCTACCAGGGGCCAATAGATTGTAGACAGGGGACAAAGCTATTATCAATCCCAATCAGCTTATAGGTGAGACACTAAATGTCATGATTCCTTCTAGGATCCATCTAAAATCAATTTCCACCGGGAAAATATTACAAATAAATGTGGTGGGGGACTGTAAGTGCATATTTTATACGCAGTAAGAAGCGCCACGTTGGTTGATGTGTTACAGGCTGTCTACAGATGTGTGGACAGCTGTGAGGTACCTGGATTTTATTTGATATATGTATTGAGTAATATAATTTTTGCTGAACTTGTAAATTCCTGCAAGTATTTAGGAATTATTATTTATCCCCTGCCTTAGTTTTCATGGTCGTATCAAGGTGAGAGACCATGCTGCCAAAACTGACTCTGAATACTGTATAGTCTAGGCTTCATTGCTCGGGACATAATTTATTTCTCTTTCTCGTAACTTTCACTCAACCCAGTTTGCAGATCGATTGCACGTTATGCACCTCAAATATGGGGATTTGAACGGTACGAGGTTTCAGAGAAATTACTACCGTTTTTAATTAAAACAAATTTGATGTGAAACACTCACAATACTTTTTCTCCACTCTACACAGTTACATGGTCTCTAGTTCTTCGAATTCTAATATATAACGCTTCTTTATATTACAAATTATTTGTTTCATTGTACTAATAATTAGTTCGATTCCGTTTTTTATGTTGTTGCAGGAAACTAGATATTGATTGAATTAGCTCATACGTAGAATACCATCTTTATAGTACTAATTTGTGCGTCACCTATATAAAGTTAATGACAGTACAATGAATAGTTACAAACTCCAGGACTAAGTTTTTTAACTGAACATTTTGAATTCCTTGGAGAATATTTTGTGGGTGTTTAACATCAATATTATTTTGTTCCATTAATATAAACGGCAAAATACAAAATGGCGGATCTTGCATTTCTGCCTAATTCTCTTTGGCTTTCTTTTTCAAAAATGGAATGAAAATTCTGATTTTTTCTTTATGGCTCACATTAATTATATAAAATAATAAATATCTGTTGGAAATAACTTGATTTTTGCAATTTTGTTTATAAAAAAATGTTTATTGCACAATTTGATATTTTATGAAACCTACAATGAGAAAATTCTAAACTGTTTTTTTCAAAGAAATAATTCGCAATAAATAATTAACCCATCACCATCACAGTGTAGAAGAGATGGTGTAAAATGTGGGTGTATGTTAGTCCAATCAGAAATTTAGAATTATTATGGTGACTACGCTCACACTTTACACCTTCGCTTCTACACTGTGATTGGTTAATTACTGAACACATGTGTATATATATATATATATGCATGAGAGAGATATTAATCCCTCATATCTCTGCATATTAACAACCAAAAAGTCCCTTGGAAACAAAAAGACCAAGGAGTGCGCTATCTCGGCGTGATCCTGGACACAAGACTCACCTGGAGACTACACATTAACACTAAACTACAACAAGCATACACCCGACTGAAACAGCTCTACCCACTTATCAACAGAAACACACCACTCAAACACTCCTGCACCACACTACTCTATAAAACGCTTCTGAGACCTCTCCTGACATACGCCTGCCCAGTCTGGATCACAGCAAGTAACACACTGACGAAACGATTACAGACATTTCAGAACAAAGTTCTACGAACAGCACTAAACGCACCCTGGTTTATCAGGAACACCCAAATACATAGAGAACTCGATATTGCAGACATACACACACACACATGACCAAATTAACAGACAGCTTCTTCTTAACACTTAACACATTACCAACAACATCACACTACCACATAGGCGAACCTACCTCATCAAGAAGGCTGAAACCCCGACTTTATCAAGACCTCTAATTTTTTTTCTTTTTTTTTTCTTCCGTTTACCACTATGTGTAAAGCTCCAGTGAGCTGGTCCATATATTTTGATTGTAAATAAATATATATATATTATATATATATGTGTGAGAGAGAGATTAATTTCCTTTTATATATATATATAGATATATATATTTATATATATAATTATATATATATATTCACTTCAGGAGATCTGGAAACTCTATTTTCAATGAAAATACGTTGCCACAAGTTGTGACGCCATCACAATACTTCCTGCTATTATAGTAAGAGAAAGTAAACACGTTTTATAAGGAACCTAAGACGATTTCTGTAAGTAATTCCACCACTATACCCATTCCTGTAAGTAATTCCACCACTATACCCATTCCTGTAAGTAATTCCATTAATTCCGATTATGAAAAAAAAAAAAATATGACAAAACAAAAGAAATATAAATAATTGAGCAAATTAAAACACAATTAAAGATTCACTTACCCATTTGCCCCAGACTTAATTATTGAATCTGAATTTGTACTTACCTGCAACCAAAGTAATTTAATTAATGAAGTGTAATTGAGTAATTTACTTTTAATTCAATTTTAATGACAATTATTTCTGAGTGATTTTTTTTTTATAACAATAGTTTTGAAGATCTGTCTTTATAATTATAAAACTAGCTGGAAACTAAGTAATAGAGACTACGTGTGTGCGTGAGAGAGAGATTAATTTCCTTTTTCACTTGGAAAGTCCTAATTTTAATTTTTACAGAAATACTTTTCGTGAATAAAATGTCTTAATTACTCATTAGCACAATATAGATTGGCATTCTTTATTAACTGACTTCCAAATTGATAATGTGGATGTAACAACTTTGTTCAACATTATCAACTCATTTTCGCAACATTTTATTTTAAAAATTAATTCGCTATGGCGATATAATTTCATTTATTTAAAAAGAAATTGAACTTTAATCAGGGTCTTTTATATTTATTTTAGATACTTCAGTGAAATAATTACACGACTTTTTCTATCTCACAGTTCTAACCGCAGAAAGGTTAATCAAAGTTGGAATTTTCACTAAATATTTTGATACTGTCCCTTAATATGGGGGGATTGGAATCACGTATTACAGCCCGAATGAAAGTTTACAAGTGGTAACTCCCTAATGTCTTAATTGTTTTACAATTCTAGTATAATGATTTTGTGATGAAAAATGTTTTAAATAAAAAGGTTGAACTGATGATGTTCCGTCCATATTGCAATAGGTTCTTCAGGATAGTGTTGTCTTGATTACTGGCAAGGTATATACAAAGGTATACAAAGTATATATGAAGGTATACACTTCCACTACAAACTTGCACGAAAATGGCTGTAGATAGCGGACTTATCTACCGTTCTGTTTTATAATAACTGTCTTCCGAGTCTTGCCAATATTGATCTGTAATCAAGACAAGTGATGAAGCCTTTATGACACAATAACCTAATATAACTTATCTTCTCATGCTTCTTGAACCTGTGGTGTTTCCACCTCACATCGATTACAAGCCACGATTGTATTTTTTTATTCCTGGCACATATCAGCGTATAAATTGAAATCCATGTAATACCTTAAAGTATATTGAAAATCATGTTTTTCAGGCTTGATTTGATACATCATTCAAAGACTTTACCCACTTTCCCGATTATATTTATATTGACTTGTACATCAGTGGCAAAGTTGTTAACGCTGCTGAGTTTATTATAAACTGTCCTCAATATCTTCGCCCTAACCAATAAATACAAAGCGGAAGAGCTCTAGAAGTGTCTCTAAGCCCTGTGGAAGGTGCACAGGTAACCCACCCTCTCAGTAATATCCAAATAAGCTTGCTGTTGGATATGATCCAACATCGCCTAGTGAATTGTAGCAATTTATGTAAGTCACTTTAAATTTCCCAAGAATACCATCTGTCCGGAAATCAAAACTTTACTGCTAAATAACAAAAATATAAATTAAACAAAAAAGTAATAACAATTATGAAATAAACTTTATAAAAATCAATGAGCGCGTTACTAAATGTATACATTTAAGTTAATTAATACTAGGGAAATTAAAAGTTAATTTAAGCCAGTAAAAGACTAATTTAAACATGTTAATTTGTAACAATTATAATAAAGAAAATAAAATAAACTCTTTGAAAACTTTAGGGGATAAAGGAAACTTAGTTGCACAATAAGCAAAAAAGTTTATGTAATTTTCATGGATTCTTTTTCCAAATTAGCCAAAGTATGAAAATAATTCCAACTTGTACAGAAAAAAAAATAATCCATTTGGCATTAATCCAGTTGGTTTAATAATGTATATATGAAGAGTTTTCCACTTTTTAAATGTATCTTTTTGCGAATATAAAAATAAAAAAATTAAAACTAGAGGAAAAGATGAACGCAGAATTTCACGTAATTTTTTGTTTTATTTTTTTCCTACTCATCGACCAAAATAACTATTAATTTAACATTTTAATTAAAATAAACTTGTTTAACAATTTTTCAGAATATCTACATAACAACATACTTTTATCAGCAAGTATTTGAAATATTTTACAGCGTACACTGATTTTCTGGAAGGTCGGGAAGAACTCTGACCTCTGACATCATTGATGAACTGCTACTTCCAAATACTATGCAGTCCTGCTATACTATATAATAAAAAAGGAAAATACATAAGTTTACAAAGTGTGAAGGCTGAAGAAAATCGATTGTAAACCTTGAAGAAAACAATAAGGCCAAATAATTCGGGGGGGGGGGGTAGTGGACCAAGTCTCTTCTTCAGGGATTTTGTTTTGGCATTTCTGTGGGCATCAGAAGCTAACAACAACAACACGAAAAATGTTTCAAATAAATGTGATAGGTATTTATGTGTATGGATGGTGAAATTCCTTAGAGAACCAAATTCCTTAGAGAACCAAATTCCTTAGAGAACCAAATTCCTTAGAGAACCATTTTCGATAAAAGTGAAAAGAATTCTATAAAGTGGCACTTCCAGTTGATGGATTTCGCCCAAAACCTTCGTCCCTGATGAGATGCCAGGGCATACAACGGAATATAAAGTTTGTGCTTCCCGCGGCTCACTCACACACACACACACACACACACATACACACAGATTAAATGGTCAATAAATTTTACAACAAGTATTCAATATTTGTTTATAATTTTTTTTATTAATTCCAAGCTAATCAGACATAGAAAACATAACTAAATTACAGATTAAATTGGAATTCATCAATCTGACATAAACTGACTCCAACAGACACATACATAACAAAGCGAACCAAAATGTTATGTCCAAATCTAATGATGACATTTTAGGAATTGGCCTAATACAAACGTTTCATCAAATGTTGACAGTATCATTAACTATTGTGAATAACTATCCATTTGGCAATTCGAGCTGGATAACGTTGAAAGCCCCTTTTGTGACGTTTGTATTTGTTTTGTATTTATGTTAGTATTTGTGCAGTTATGCTTTAGTGCACAATATAGGAATGTGCGTGGGTCAACATCAAAGTTGTGATTAAGTTTTGAATTTGCCGATGGGAATGATAAAGCCAAATTGATACATACATACTGTCGTTGTGCATATTTTGCGCAACATACGGCTGTGTTAGACTTTTGGGGAGCTAGAGGAGCTATGATATAAGCAAGAAGTAACGGTCCCAACAGGGAATCTTTTAATTTATTTAGCAATTACATCGTAAAATTTAAATTGGTTTGCCAAGGCTTGTAGCAATGATGCTAAACTAATTATCAACTCCAGATAGATTTCTTGATTAATAGATAGTTTCATAGCGGCCAACGGTTCCTTTATGTTTGATCTGCTAGCTATAAATATACGGGATAACTTTCTCGTAAATCTAACACAAGTTTCTGAGAAACTGTGATGTTAAGCTTACCTCTAATGTACCATTTCAATCTGGGATTTTATCGGTTGTAGCATGCATATTTCTGATGTTCCTAGCAGGTTTCGGATTTTCATCCATCGTCAGAGTAAAGTTATCAAGTTCGTGTAAAGATTTGACTTCAACTTAAAGTTTTTCTTACACACTACACTTGTTGCTTGTATGTGCGGGAGGTATAAGGTTATGTTACTATGTGTGTTTAATTACAAAATAGAATTACTATAAATTATTAGACATTAGATAATAGTGTATAATAAATAGCATTTTTTGAAGAATATTTACAATTAAATTTTAATAGTGGTGTTATAATTAAATTTTAGTAGTGGTGTTAAGTATGCCCAGTGTTTTATCAAGTCATTTTTATTAGAGTGGGCGATAAGAAATTTCAAGAGCCCACTAATGAGAATAGATAAAGTTTAAAGAAAGGCAAGGAAAATTAAAAGCTTATAAAAATAATAAATAAATAAATACTGAAACGCATGCAAAGTTAATACAAGAAAATATGTTGATAAAATGGAATGTAAGAAGGTTGGTAGAAATGGTAAATTTGTGATGATACTAAAATAAATAATTAGAGCAAACTTAAAATCGTATTCATATTTAATATATGCTTAAATGATATTAATAATATGTCGAGAGAGATGTTATAATATTGAAAGATGTCTTTCAGTAATCCTGATTGGAGTGATTAATTTCCCAATTCAAAATTTATATGCTTCCACTATTACGTAATGTTATGTAATTGAATAGGTGTTGTCAGAATGCCATGTTTCAACAAAAAATATGTCATTTTCAATGTGAGGATTATAATTAGAGAAAACCGATACAAATTAGGAAAATTTAAGATTTTTCCCATCTCGTTCACAAAGATTTTCCACTCAGTCCTTTTCTATGTTACAAATGAAACATTGCAACAAGGCGCTAACATTGAATCAGCATGGCAAAACCATACAGCATGGCAAACTAAGTAAAACACAAAATTTGTTGTGGTGGTTGGTTCCGCAGAGCTGGAAAGCGTGAAGCAGGCTACCACGGAAAATGTCTCTGATAAAACACAAAACTTTACAGCTGTGCAATCTTCCTACAACAATTTGCAAGTATCTCTATTTCAAAAAAAACAAAAAACGGAGAACTTGCTACGCCAATCATAGACTGATATGCTTGCTAGTGAATGATGGACATATATTGATTTAGTATTACTAACTAGCACAAGACAATAGGAACATTAAAATCACATATAGAACTATAATGTGTAGATCTTTGCGAGAAATGATAAAAGAAATATAAATCATGATTTTAGAAGTAAGTGATATATAAATTAGTTAAAATATATTTAATATTATGATTGCTACTTAGTTAATTTCAAGATTGGGTTTTTTCGAAGGTTGGTGAAACAATAAGGAACAGTTAGAAAGGCAGAATACCTTCAGTTAAAATAAAAGGAATTTCCCTTCCATCCACTCTCCAGTGGAGAGAGGGATTATATATATGTAGGGCCTGTAATAGGGGGAGAGCAAATTGTTGTGGTTGATAAAAGACAGTGCCCATCGGTCAGGTTATGTAACTACTAAGGCCCAACCTTCAAATCGGAGACTCCAATAATTTGTAAGTTTTAATTCCTCCAAAATGTGATCTAATAATAATTTATAGAAGAATGAAATAAGTTTATATTTTATCTATTTATTTATTTGAATAATATACATTTCTATTTAAGTATATTTATCTGTTTATTTATTATCACTCCTCAGTTCAGATAAATTCAGACCTCACGAAATTTCTTTTGAGAAGATTCAATTATAAATTATTATAAGTATTTAATTATTTTCTATTTTGAATTTCTTTTTGTTTATAAACCCCCCAATACATAACATTTCACATCTCCAACCTGATACAAGATCACTCAAGCAAGACCATCAATGGTTGGGATGCCCAATGTTGGAAACTCCGTATGAACACCCCACCCAAGAAGAAGGGCTCGTCTCATGATGCTGTATCTCACTCTCGAACAAACATTCCCGACTAAACTCCAACCAACGCGGCAGAACTTCCTCCAACACCGACGTCTTACTTCCAAGTAAACACAAGTCTTTCTTATGCCTATTAAGTTGGAGAAGAGGTACTAAGGGGTTTATCTGAACTGAACAAAGTAGAGAGTTTCTCTGTAGAAAAGTCATTCTTCAATTAGTTCATTAACAAGTCAAAGCAGAGTCTTTAAGTTGTTATAAACTATTTTTACAGGAGCATCATCATTTTGTAGTGTGTGTTAAGGAAACTTAGTAAGTGGGATCTGTACATGAACTTGAAGATGTAAATCTGATAATCGATCTGATACCGGAAAGGCGCATGAAATGATGGATAAAAAACAGATATCACCCAGCATATTACGGACCATCTACTTATTCAACAGACATTAACCAATTAAATGCGCCGCTCTTATGTCTTGTACTTACTACTCTCTACATAAATACTGTCAAGATTTTGCTGTAATATTTGTATAAATTATGTGTAGATTATAATTATTCAGTTTTTTGCAAGTGCGAATTTCAGTTATTGAGACAAAGTGAGTATTTCTCTTCTGTTTTCGAACATTCCATTCATTCTTGTTAATATATTAAAAAACCAAAAAACAACACCAAATGCTGGAGGGAAAATATGCTTTGTATCAGAAACACAAACATTATGAAAACACACACACACGCACCCATACACGCAATATGCCACAAATTCCTAATTTATATGTGCTTCATATAAGAAAAGTTTATTCCAATTTGTTGTATAAATATCTTACGTAAAGGTGTATATGTTTCACTGATTGTAAACAGATAAGTGAAAGTAAAAATACAGAATTACTAACAAGATAAACTCAAAATTACAATGAATTAAAAAATTATATTTGAACCATAAACAAGAGAAAAATAGCCGATAAGCATGCTATAATGTAAAGCAAAGAAGAAAATAAAAAGAAAACTGCTGTAATAAAAAGTAAATAATTTACTTTGCATGAAAAATTAAAACACGAGGAGTAGTTACTAAAAGCTTGCACTCATTTTGATTATTATCTTGTTGGTTTTTATTATTATTATTATTTTAACAAGAATAACCCCCCAGCTCCCCGTATAGGGAAACAAAAACCCTCTTATCTTGACAGCTCATTAAAAATTATGACATCGTGACGTTTAATGCTCATAATCAGCAAAAGTAATGCCCGGACAAAGGGAAAAAATGAAAATAATATGTGACTCGACAACCCTCGGCGCCGGTTAAAATTACAAATCGCATTTCCAATTCTAATCTAATCGATATTCGTATAGAGTCGTATAGAGACAGAAAAATACCGCGACCCATAAGACAATAAATATTTATTGAGAAAGGAATATGTCCATAAAATAAACCTAAACTACAGACAGAGAGATAGTGAGAGAGTGAGTGAGACAGAGTAATAAAATTTTATATACTAGTTCATATGTAAATATATCCAAGTTCTGAGGATTTTTTTCTTATTTGTAATTTTATTTTATTAGAGAATAGCTGTAAATAATTTCTTTCCTGCCCAAACACTTCAGATTTCAAGTTGGGGGCAGTTATACGTTCCTTCTCCAGGAATAGTTTGGCAGAATTCAAGTATTTTCAATCATTGCAAAGTTTGGAAGTGACGTAATCAATAGAATAAAAGAAATTCATTAGGAACAATTTCAAACGTTTAAAAAAAAAGGTGAAATATCAAATAAATAAAATGTGTGAATAACACAAAAGACTTTATCTTACCGTAATGCAAATTGTTCTATATAAGAATATTTAGATTTTGGATAAATCTTGGATTTTTTCTAAATGTTTTAATTCACTTTAACATCATACAGATGGCGGTACCAACACTAAAATGAAATGGCATTTTTGAGAAAAGCGAGAGACTTCCCAGCTTCTTTCAGAACCTTTTGTTATAAAATTTCGATTGAGAAAACAGTCTAAATTTAAATCTTTCCCAGAACTTCTTAATAAATTTAGGATTTCCAACAATTATGTTTTAAATATAAGTGATTACCACCATGTCTGGAGAGCGTTTTAAATCATCACTGCTGGGTCAACAGCGTTTAAAGGGGGAAATGAAACTTGACTCTTGCATCAAAGACCACAGCACTAACCATAAGATTAAAATGTATACTCATAATTACAGGAGTTCAGTTAAATTATTAATGAAAGAACCTAGAAGAAAGATAGTTAAAAAGGAAAAAGAAAGATTACTACGAGAAAATATTTAAATTTTTCATGCCTCTGGCTAGAAATTGATTTTATTATCCAAGTTTTCAGTAAACCAAAAAGATGCAATAAATTAAATTAGGAAAACAAAAATAAAATACGACAAAATTATTTGAAATTCGTAATTTAATGGTAAGATATTGGAATTAAAAATGTTTTATTTTTACAATGTGTTTTCAGCCATTATGTTATGGGACTCGGATAATTTAAAAACTATTCTCAGGTACCATGTCAACAAAAAACTATAGAAATGTTTTCTGATGAAAACTCAATTTCGAAAATTGGCCATGATCACGCTATTTCCTCCTATAGCAATATGAGAAAGTAAGAGAAACTAAAAACGAACAATTTTCTTTCAGACTTGGAAAGTAGATTTTATTTTATTTTTAGTTTTATTTATTTTTAATTATTTCTTCAAATTTTATAGTTTTTTTTTATTGTAAGACCTTCATTTAAATTGCTTTTTAGCGTGAAAATTATTATACATTTAACTTCAGACTTATATTTCTCTGACATTCTTTTAGAATTTTTCTTTTTTGTTAATTTTAAAAAGTCTATCTCAATTTTTCAAGGCAAAGAAATACATCACACTTTGATAGGAAATTTATGGTAAGTTAAGATAGAAGCAAAGAAGTATTAAGAAAATAGATAGAATGATTACAAAAAGATAGAGTGGTCCAGTTGGGAACTGAACCCTTGTAGCCACCCCGGTGGAAAAGGATTATAGTGGATTATTGCTGAGTTTAGAGCTACACCGGCCAAGAGAATAATAAGTAGGGAAGATTAGTAAACACTATCGCAGTCATGAGGTAATGAGGGGATCTAAAGAGAAGGGAGGACACTGATCTAATGTTTAACTAAAGAAATTCACTAATAGAATAGAGAATTTCGCACTGAGCAAAATATCATAATCAGGATGAGTGCACAATCAGGCAGAAAAGTTTTTTTTTACCATTACTATGCCACAGAAACTTGGAAACTTTAAAGGAAAATAAAACTTGTATATTTCCATAACTGGAAAAACTTTTCCAAAGCACAGAATAATCCTGCTAACACTCAGGCTTAAAATAAACGAAAGAGACACGGACAAAATGAAAACCTACCTAAATGAAAGAAAATTGTAGCCGAAAAATTTCCACAACACTGCCGCATCATGATGTAAGCACTTAATATTCATCGTCCAAGTAAACTTTTCACTAACAAAGTTTTTGGATGCCTTCAGAAAGCACCCCCGAGAGATTAAACTTAACACATGAAGAGTAAACGAAGAAGATGTAAATACTGCATCAAGTATGTGCGATTTTTCCTTTATAAAATATTGAGGCATAATTTTCTTTGTTATATATATATATGTATATATATATAAACTACATTTACTTAATATTTAAATCGTTCAACCGGAAGTGCCACTTTACTGATTTTTTTTTCAATTTTTTTGTGATTTTCTCAGAAACGGCTCCAACGATTTTCTTTGAACTTAGTATATCAACACACATATAAAATGCTGCAACTTTTATTTGTAACGTTTCTCCTGGTAAAATCATTTAAGGGGGTTTTTGTAGAAGGGGTAAGTTTATGAATTCCTCTAAAGGGCTATTTTAGTTTATTATATCATACTATCATCTACACAATATTAATTACAATGAAATGTGATGGCAAAATTCCGAAATCAAAGCAAATTAATTCACCGGAAGTGTGAATTTATTGAACAGGATTTTCAGTTTTGTGTGATTTTCTCCATAAAAACATCGATCGGTTGTTAACACTATTAAGAATTATAAGTTTTTTTTTTCTCCTTCAATAATTTATTTGCAACTGTACAATAGTTACAATAAGCAAATGTGATGAATGTTTACATGACATGATTTACATGAGAAGAAAATACCCAGTGTATTACTTCAAGGCGTTGGAGTTAATTTAAAAGGTCACGGGGCCACTGACGCTTCAGGCGTCGAGATGGATTATCAGGTAAGGTTTGACTAGCAAGTTGTTGAACCAAAGGATTATGATGATGGGACAGGGAGTGATGGAACTTTGATAGCGGGATTTAATTAGATCGGACACAAATGAAATCCATTATGTAAGGTTTTATTGGAGACATAATAAGGAGCATTGGTAATTTTTCGTAGGATTTTGGATTGTAAGGATTGGATACAGTAAACGTTGGAATGCTTAGTGGAGCCCCACACATCTAGTCCATAAGTCCATGTTGGTCGTAGCAAAGTTTTGTATAGTGTAAGCTTATTTTTTAAAGTAAGTTTGGATCGTTTGCCTAAGAGGCTTGAAAGAATAAGAAATCGTCTATTAGTTTCAGTCCTTATCAATCTGGTATGGGGGTTCCAGGTTAGTCTTTTGTCCATAACCCAAGATAGCGTACTCTATCAGCAGTTGGTAGGAAGGTGTATGTAATTTAACACCAGGACAGAAGGAGTGAAGAAGTGTAAACGTAGTGAGAATACATTTCTTTTCATTAACTTTTATTCATTGCACCACTCTTCTATTAAGCAAAGATGATCTTGAAGATGACTGGAGGCAATAGTAGGTTCGGTATGGGAGGAAAGAATAGCAGTATCGTCAGCGAAGGTTTGATGTTACTGGATTAGGATGTAGGGGAAGGTCAGCAGTGTATATTGTGTATGAAATTGGACCTAGGATACTACCTTGCGATAGTCCAGCTTTCACAGGGAAATAGGGAGAAAAGGAAGAACCCTGAGAGACTTGGCAAAACCGGTCACTCAGATATGATTTAAGAATAAGGAAATAGGTATATGGTAGGATGCTTTTGAGTTTCCACAGCAGTCCAGGGTGCCACACCTTGTCGAAAGCCTGAGAGACATCAAGGAAGGCCCCCGTACAGTACTGTTTCTTCTCAAAGGAGGATGCTGCAGGTCTACAACACGATGAACTTGTTGTATAGTGGAGTGCATTTGTCTGAAACCAAACTGATGGTCGGGAAGGATTTTTGAAGATTCTAGGATAGGAATTATGCGTTTAAGTAAGAGCTTTTCTAGGATTTTGGACATTAATGGAAGTAGACGTATTGGCCGGTAGGAGCGGGGATCATGCAACGGTTTTCTGGGTTTGGGGATCATCTTTATAATAGAGAATTTCCACAATGTAGGAAAATAAGTAGTTCTTAGAACGGAATTATATATGTAAGTTAAAAATAGTAGAGCACGTCTTGGCAGTTGTCTGAGTATATTAGTAGTTATTAAGTCAAATCCAGAGGTTTTACTGGAAGATAGACTTTTAATAATATATTTTACATCGGAAGGACTAAATGCTTTAGGCGGAAGGGAAAGTTGTAAGGGATAATCAAGTTCCTGCAATACTTAGGTGTCATGATCGTTGTCAGTTATGTCAAAGTTGGGACAGAATACTGAGGAAAGATAAGAGGAAAAGAGCTCTGCTTTGTCATCATCGGATTTAGCCCAAGAGAAGTCTTCATTTCGGAGAGGAGGGGAAATATTTTTATATGATCGGATTCTACGAGTGCAAAACCAGATAGACTTGTTGGTTACAGTGAGTGTTGAGGTATATTGTTCATGTAAGTCGGCGAGCAGTTGTCGAAGTTTTGATTTCAGTAGTAGCGTCAGTTTGTTGAATCGTCTTTTATCTGTGGAATACCTACTTCTTTGCCACAGCGCTCTGGCTCTTCGCTTCTCCATTATGAGACTGCGAATATCAGGGGATAAGTATTGTTGAGGTAGTCCAGTCTTCGTCCAGTTCTATAGATGAGGTAGTCCTTTATAGAAAAGTAAGAAGTAGTAGTAAAGTGAGTTTTTGTAATGAGTTTCCGTTTGTCATGCAACAGTATTTCTAGTTCATTCCTGAGGGCTGTCAGTCCATTAGCATTCCAAAGAAGGATTACAAGGGAACTCAGACGATTATTTAACGACATAGTTTAGACAACAGCTCAGTGACAACAGTGGTTAGGAGTGTGATTAGTGGATTAATAAGTGATTTGAAATCAGGAAGAAAGGAGAGAGGTAATGTCTGCGGAAGGAGGCGGGGGAGGTATGTGGGACACTTGGATATGGTCAGTGGCCCCTCGTGTGACTTAGGCATAGCTGACGTTACTCATAATAGGCTTGCTAGGCAACTCTTGACTTCTTTTTAAGACAGGATGAGCTGTAGCTGGCATGCCTGAGTCTGGAAATTCATCTGCTTTAGGTATGTCCTGGAGTCGTCTTCTTCGTACAGTTAGACCTCGACTATTTGAGCTTTTTAGCCGCTACAGATCTTTATATACAAGACAACCTTTATAGGTGGCAGCATGATCGTCCTGGCATAAGGCTCACTTGGCAGGAGTGTCTCTTAGCTTAATACATTCCTCACTTGGATGTAGGCCAGCGCATTTAACGCAACGTGGCGGATGATCGCAATAAGACCTGGTGTGTCCATAGTCTTGGCATCTTTTGCACCGGACTATTTCTCTTCTGTTATGAGGCTCCTCAACTTTGATTTTTGTATAGAGAAGAGAGTTTAAATTGAATATTTGGTCGTTGTGAGGACGTGGTTCCAGGTCTACAAAAAACAAAGGAAGTGGTGCCTTGCTGATGATGCTGATGGCACTATTGACTTGGCGGACTGTGTACCCAAGATTTTCTATTTCTTCTTTTATCATGGTAGTTGGCGTGGTTTGATGGAGGTGACGGATGACAACCCTGAAGGCCTTATCTTCCTGCAGTTGGAAAGTATGAAAATCGGCATTCTTATCTCTCAAGTACCTAACAGTGGCTCTATAAGCATCTGGAGTGCTAGTGTTTATCTGAGTGTCATTTATGTGTGCTTTGCATGTGAAGTTCTCAGATCCAATTAACTGTTCAAGAGCTATACATAAAGCAACATAAGTGGTAATTTTTTTTACAATAATTGGTGGCGGTTTAGAATTCTTGTTTTCAGGCTGTAAAATTTCTTGTGGATCGTCCATAGAGAGGTGAGCGAAAGGATTTGGTGTAGTAAAATCTACAACAGGTAGCGCATTTATTTCAGGGGGAGCACTGCTAAGAGAATTTGCTGTTGAAAGTGGTGACGAAGGCGTTGCTTGGGAAGTACAACTTGTTATTACACTTTTTTTCTTGGCCGAGTTGTTAGGTGTATTCTTGCTCTTCCCCATTATTCATATAAAAAAATAAAACAAAACAAAAAAAAATAAAAAATAATAAAAATAACCTGGGAAAGAGCTTCAGAAATTAGAAAACATTTAGAGATATTTACATTAAGAATGAAATAAGAATTAAGAATTATATACAGGAGAATAATATATACAATAGAATTATGAATATTGTATAATATAATAGAATATTGTAGATAATATGAATATCATATAGTGAAGTTAGCGCTTGTGCGGATTTATAACCTTACTATGAAAGTTAACCTTAATCGGCTAGCAAGTATTTACTGATGATTTCTAGCATTAGTAATTGTTTTTTGAATTAATCACTTACAGTTATAGTTTAATCACCGCGAAGACACCGCGTTAGTCATGTAGAACACGTAATGTATTTTATTTTAACACTAAATTTGTCATGAATTCACTTAAACTTTCCCTCAAAAAAGTTAATATTTGAGAGAGCGATCTGCTCACTAGGAATTATAAGTGTGATGAAATTTTGCCATTTGGGTAAATTGGAGTGAGAGAAAGTCATATGAGTGTTTCACACCAGACTTTTTTTTTTCGTATTCCGGAGAAATTCAATCAAAACACGCGGAATTACTGGGTTGAAAATTTGACACCTCGCCAAATATTTACTTATAATGAAAGACAAAAAGACAACACTTGATGTGCGATATACTGCCAATAACTATTCCTTTATTATTTACCACCTTACAGTTGGAGGCACAATTTTATGGAAATATGAAATCGCCGTATATGTAATGTTTCCTTCTCTCCGTATTTTTTCCTTTCTAATTTTGGAAAAAAATTTCATTAAAAAGCAGAATGCCTCTTCTTGTCAAATAGTGTGAATCAAGATGTGAGAAAAGCAATTTTAACATCAAAGATGGCATACGCTGAATATAAATTCCATTTTTATTAGAAATTTTACTGTATATGTACAGGAAAACATATTTTCCTTTTTTAAAAATGAGTTTTCACCGGAAATCCATATTCTGAGGTTCCTTTAGGCGTGAAAATATAGTTTCTAGAAATTGGTGTGTATGTGGATATCTCAGCCTAACCCAAATTAATACAGAAAGATCAAAATTAATATCTTACTCAAATTCTACCAGGGGGTGGGGCCCTGCGAATAAGGTTTTTGCCAAAATCGATCAACCGGAAATACTTTTTTACTGAATGGACTTTACCTTCTTTTTTTTTTGCGATTTTCACTAAAATGGGTTCAACGATTTTGTTCAAACTTTATCACACTAAGTGAATGGTGAGTTCTATACTTTTAGTAGAAATATTTTTCCCAACAAAAATCATTCTAGGTGTGTAGTGGAGTGGGTGACCTAACATTTCCTCCCTAGTGACGTTTTAGTATATTATACGATATTTAGTATATGATCCTAATGTCCGTTATGAGAGTAACGGCAAAGAGCAAGCCATGAATATACTCTTAGAGAAGAAATCAATCTATGATAAATGTATAATCTTCTACAGGGAGAAATTTAGAGAGCAGTTTGGAGAGACGAAATTTAGAGAGCAAATTTTGAGAGAGGCAATTTAGAGAGCAAAGTTTGTGGTTCCGGTACGAGATATGATATGGGACTTAGTGAAAAAAAAAGAGGCGGCCTTAAGAGAGGGACTCTTGGCGGAATTTATGCTAGTCAATTCCATTTGGGAAGTACTCGTTATTTACGGTTTGCCGTCATAGAACAACAGCGGTGAAGCGGCTGCCATCGGCTACATGAAACTTCCAACACTGCTTTAATGCATTTTCTCAAAAGAAGAAGACTGTTTATTGCATTACATTAAATCTATTCGTGGAAAGATCTAATCAATTTTTTTAAAAAAGCTTTTTAACGAGAAAGTTGATTTTTTGGGAGTTTTTGGGAGTCCAAAGCCAACTGAATGCCGAGTATAAATTTCAAATTTGAAAACAATAATTGTGAAATATAATTGTACTTACTGCAAAGTCGTGTAATTGTTTCAAACTAGATTTTATATTACAAACACACACACACACAAAAAAAAAAAAACCATATATATAATATATAAATTATTATGTATTAGATATTTATTATTATTATTATGTTATTATATTATTATTATAAAATATATTTACAATTAGATATTTCTCAACATTAGAAACAGTTTAAAGAATTAAAAACTTCATCAGTTTACAAACTTATTTTATCTCTGTTTTTATTTATTAGTGTATGTGAATGAATAATTGCCCAAAAAATGGATGCTATTAAATCTTGTTGTGAATTAAATTTATATAAATTATATTTGTGATATCAGTGAAGTTGTAATGTAACAGTGATACTAACAATTATTAATATCTCTCATATTAATACCAATAAATTAGCTATAATATTAATAAATAGCTTTGTAGCATGAGCTTCCACATATATGTAACTCAGTATACGTATATAGTTATTAAATTAATTACATTAACCAATGAGGAGTCCTAAAGTTTATTTCTATAAGGCATCATTATATCAGTTTAATTAACGTCGGGTATCTTTTTAAGAGCGCTATCATAAAATAGGGTAAAACCAGGTGTCTAAAACTCAAACGCAGCCAGGCAATAAGATAAATATTAGATTTGAGCCGTATTTACTATTTTCAGAGATACTATTTTCAATGATAGCCTACTTCATTTTGTGGACATCGACCGGTTTCGGGCGTTCGCTCATTATCAGGCTGCTAGTGTGATATACAGAGATACACAGAACAAAAGCAGATACACTCCTTAAAATAAAGTTTATATTGAGTATATAAACTGATTTTGTTTTGTGCAAGTCCGTGTTATCACACTGTTTATCAAGACATCCTATCCTGATGATGGGCGAACGCCCGAAACCGGTCGATGTCCACAAAATGAAGCAACCTATCAAGGAAAATATCTATGATAGTTTCCAGCTCTGCGGACCCAACCACAACAACGTACTTACTATTGTTCTGTGAACTAAATATAAAGACACAAACAAAAATAGAAAAAAAAAGAAAATTCAAAGTTATTAGCGCAAAGGAGGAATATGCCACAAGAAAAGGAGAAAGAAGAAATCACCTCAAGTTCACAAGAAAAGATAAGGAAAAATCCTGGCCAGAAATGGGAACGTCAAAATTACTAGGACGCCGACTATTCCACCCTGGCTTGTACTTGATGGATTATTCTACTGAATTGAACTCATGCCGATTTCATCACACCTTGGGTTTGAAGAACCACCACTCACATACTGGTACACACATATACACATATATATATATTAGATGAAAGAATGTATCCTTGGAAAGGTATGTGTGGGTTGTCTGCAGTGCGGATACAATTAGCTCAATGTGCCAAAGGTGCTTCAATACCTTATTGATCGTAGAGAGTAAAGCACGATTCTGAAAAGTGTGGGAGTTAAACTAGTATATGGTAGAGAAAGAACGAGAAGAATCGGCTGTAAATAAATGAACGGTTGAAAGAGAAGTTATGATAAATTTCAGCTATTTATCTTTTCAGTTCTTATTAGTTTAGTCCCATTATTATTCTGCCCCTGTTACGTGAAGCGGAAATAAAAGATAAACATGTACACGAATTTCGTTCTACCTTCCTTTATTTCGCTTAAAGATGATGTAAGGGAAAAAAAAAGCTATTGATAAAGCATAGACCATAAATTCAATGTTTTCATTGAAGAACATATTCTGAAAGTTAGATAAGTCGTGGATCTGTTATCATGGTTGCAGCGAGTGTCTCAGGCGTGGACTCAGCTTAGTAATCAGAAGAATTCCAACAGAATTCCTCTGAACAAAACTGGAAATGAAGACCAGTTACTGCAGACACAGTAAAAAGAGAAGATCCTAAGAAAAAAAAACTGGTGTGAAACAGTCGCGCGACTTTTTGTTACTCCTGTTGATCCAATTGTAGTATATAGAAGTGGCAGTTTCTCCTAATATAGACAAAGAGGTGCTGGAGGGGACAAGTACTAACTATCAACTCAGGATAACATTTGGCCTTGAAGAGCGCGCAAATTACTTTGAACTAATCTTACAAATGTGCAATTCCGCAAAACTATTTAAAATCAGCTTCCTTTGGAAAAATATTTCAAATGAAAGTCATAGGTTTATATCTGTGCAGTGTGAAGGAGCATTCCAAACTTAAAGAAAATCTTTGTAGCTGTTTCTAAGAAAATTCCAACAAATTTAAAAAACCTACTCTGTAAAATTGCCCTTAACGGATTTTCTTCAAATACGGCTTTCTATCAATGCTTCTAATATATATTAATATTATGTAGCTAATCAAAACCATACATTGTACTGAACTGGAAAGCTTAGCTGTACTGTTCCCTCTGAACTCCCCCAAAAGTCAATTTTCAAATGAAAGTAATAGGATTTGCGTGTGTGTTTAGTATACGAATTTTAAAGAAAATCGTTCCAGTCGTTTTTCAAGAAAATATTATGTTTTTCATAAAAATCGAAAAAAGAAGGAAAGATAAACAGAAATGATACCAATAATGAATTATTAAAACTAAAATAACAGTTAAAACAGTTTTATCAACAATAGAGAAACGATAAGAAAGAAAAAAATAAAAGAGAAAGTAAAGAGTGGGTGTAGTAACAAAGATAAATGACAGAGAACACACACGTATACTCCATACAAAAGTTATCTCAGTACTAGGGATAACCACCCGAGAGTTTTGCGGAATTACCAAAGCAGCAACAATGCTTGAAAATAAGGGTGGGTAAAAAAAGAGACAAACCGGTAAAAATAATAATGCGAATACAGTAGGCATTTATTGTAGTGGGTAATATAGGTCATGTGTAAAGGGGCAAAATGGGATGAGAGTATGTGAGAAAAGTGGGTAAGCTAGAAACGGATCCGCCAATGTCCACTGTTTGAGTGTATTCGACCGTGAAGACTTGATTAATTATCACCAACAGAATATAAAAATAGTAGGAGTTGAAGGAACAACGAGTTGGTGATGGTCGTTTGGGAGGGAAGTTTACAGTTGGTGACAGTGTACAAAAAAAAGAAACAAAAATAAAAACGGAAACAAGAGTTCTGAGATGAAAAAGTTTCTTGTTATTGTTTGTTATGATTCCAATTCTGAGATCGGGTCTTTCTAGTGAATCCAAACCTATAACTGGACGAGGAGTTTGTGTGTGAATGACGGAAAGAAATGGAGAATGGAGTTAAACGGGAGGTGAAGAGAAGTTATGGTGACGCTATTGTCTGCGACTGAAGGTCGTGAAAAGAGGTATATACCCCTATTCTGTTATAACCATATAAGGTAGCTTTTTTTTTATTTTCTTTTTTTAGTAAACTTGAATTCCATTGGCTGCTCTACACTTGGTGGTGCCATACACCTTTCACATACAAGCGAAACCATAGTTCTGTCATAGTGCCACAAGGGAGATATCATTTCAAATTTTATACCACATACAAACATAACTTTTCTTTTTGGTTAACTACTTTTAACCATATTATGTATAACTAACACGCTCTTGTACTTATTCACAATGACAACACATGTTCAATATAAACCGCAATACAAAATTTTCCATATTGTTCTCTTAAAATAGTGCGTTCTTCGTTGAGTAACAAAAAAACTTGTTCAATAAGTTTATTTTCACTTTGTACTAGGAAAGGACAAATTACCAGATAAATAAATATTTCAAATGGGTTTATATGGTGATGGTTTATATCAGTGCATTTAGCATTCCAAGTTTAAAGGAAATCGCTGTATTTCCAAAACATAATAACAGATAATTAAAAAAATACACACTCAAAAATCTATTCTGTAAAGGTCGGCCAACTTCCGGTTAGTTAATTTTCTTCAAATTTTTTGGAATTCTAGCGATGCTTCTAATGTATATTAATATTTGTGTAGGTAGTAGAACTAAACATGTTTGAATTGAAGTAATGTTGAGGGGAAAGCTTTACTAAAGAACTGCTACGAGGGGGGAGGGCGACGCGAAGGTTGATGAAATCCATCAACCGGAAATGGGACTTTACTGAAGATTTTTAGATTTTAATTTTCATTTTTTTTTTTGCGATTTTTTGGAAAACTCATCCACTGATAGAACACTGCCTGGTGATTTATAATTCATTTATATATATATATATATATGTTATAATGATATGTTCAAACGATTCCAAGTTCTGAACTTATCAGGCCTTATCATGGCTCTCTCTTAAAGAATCTGAAGACCATTAAGCATTTGTAAAATATAAGTTTAATTTAACGGTAGATTGCAGTAAGAGAAAGTGGTGTGAGTGTTTCACATATATTTTTAATTTTTTTAGTATTTATTCCTTTTCGAAGTGAATGAAACATATTTTATACTCATTTCTTTCTTCAAAAGTCCTGGAAGAGCTTACATTAACCTGTACTGAACTATAACCTAGAAAACTTGCTTCCTCCAACAGTTTGAAACGGATTGAAAAAGATTGATTGGTATGGAAAGACTGTTCCTCTCTGGGTAACCCTGTTTCTGACATTGACAGTTAATTATAGTTTATCAAAATTTGAACGGTTTAATGGCATGTTACACCGTCGTGCAGGAGTCATCCATAGGAATATAATCCTGACCATTTGCAATAGTAACAAATGAAAACACCAGAATAAAACAATATATTAAGGACCCTTTCTGTTACGGTAATTCTCGTCGTAAGTTTCTTAAAAGATGGCATTATTACTAATGTTTAAAACTCTATTTTCTCAGATTGAAAAGTTATACAACCTCCAAGTATATGAAGTTTGAAAAAAGTCGTGAAAATGAAAAAAACGAACAAGAAAAACAAAAGAAATTAGTAATTAAAATTGCAATTCCTACCCGTGAATATTGAACCAAAAGCTTCTCTCACATTCCATGGTGAATTTCAAGTTTGTAATTTGGGTGGGGGCGGGGATGAATTTGTGGTGAAAACTCAATTTCAAAAAATTCGACACGACCTCAATCCTTCGTCTAAACATACTGTCTATAATTCCAGGAATAATCCTAATTGATGAAAAATTTTTCAAAGCACTGTTTTTAAAAGGGAAAAAGAAAAACGATACAAACACCAAAGCTGCCAAAATTTATCAGAAAATTAAGTAAAATAAATTGTTGATATAATTATTGTAAAGAATAATTGAGAAGCAAAAAAGACGATGATGTAGGGGAACTAGAAGACAATGCTCCAGCCAGGATGCACAACATCGTATAAATATTAATCATTCATAGTAAACGGAAAATGGGAAAGTGTAGTACGAAATAGGAGGGAGCGAGATAGTAGAAAAGAGATACGGCCTGTTGTTTCAAGGCCTAGGAAACATTCAAATTACACAAGAGGGAAGTAGGAGCGGAACCGCCATTCATCTTGCTAGAAGAGCCTAGCGACGAGAGACGGAGGGACCAACCTCCATCCGTATTTCACATGACAACAATATTGCGTACCACCGCACACAACGCACCAATGGGTTGCTAGGTCTGTCTCACACACACACTGCCACTGTCTCTCACACTCTTCTGGTTCCAGGATCATTCTGAGAATTTTTACCAAATCTTTTACAGTTTAAAATGTCTTCTTTAAAAAAAAAAAAAACAAATATATATATTCCTACAATTTTAACCAAACATTTCTATCTGCAGACTTAGTTTTATAAATGTTTAAAATGTTAATAAAAATAAAAAATCCTGTAAAAGATGGAATAACTGTCTTCCAAGAGAAAAAAATCTGGAGTGAAACACTCGGCCGACTTTCTCTTACTGCACTTTACAGAATTGTAATTCTTAGATTTGGCTACATTTTTTAAACAGTTTTTCGCATAGTTTGCATAATAAATAATAATATAGCGATCTGGTGGCTGGTCTTTGTTGTTTCACTCTCTCATTCTCTTTCAGCGATAAAAGAAAAATATTCCTATAATTTGTTAAAATAAAGTAAATTGAAATCTTGGTCAATTTAATCACCAAAACAATGACAATTTAATCAAAATTAATAAACAAAGATAAAAAAAAAATGATTAAAGCTGTGTATTGTTAATTTAAATAAAATATTATTTTGGCTCTGTATTATTAGCATAAATTATTAAATGCATAATATATATGTCAACTTTTATATTTACACAAATAATTATTAACCACTAAGGCTGGAATAATGACAAATTAATTCAATTTTGAATTATTAATCAAAAAGTTCGCCATCATTGTGCTACATATTTGTTATATTGATTTAAGCTCTTATCAGGATTATGATAACAAAAATATACAACAAAAGCAAGTAAAATACATGTGATAAACATAACTTAATATAAATAACAAAAAGTACGAATGCACTTGCGATAACGTTGGAATTATATATTTTATCGTTCATTTAAATATTTTCCCGCTATATTTTATTTCTGTTATCGGAAAACTGCACATTGAGTCGCTTCATTATTAAATTTGTCGTTCTATGAATATTTTGTCGTGATTTTCTTTTTCTGTCGTTCCTCACTCCAAATTCCATTCATTATAAATATCTATTCGTTAGAAATATAAGTACGTTGGGACTCGGAGAACCTTATATTTCACTACAGTGCCATATTAATAAGCTAAGAGTATGTGCCCAATTAAGATTGTTTAGTGACGAGTTTTGTAGAATTTATCTTAATAATATAACATACAGACTTGATCCTGATCAGTTATGCCCTTTATGTAAATCTGGTAATGACAGCATAGGTCACTTCCTGTTATTTTGTCCCACGTTAAATCAGTTTAGACAGTTATACCTCTCGATTCATATTTCAAACCCATTAAATGATGAATTTTTATCTAACCTACTAGTAATAGAGTCTCATACTAAAGTCAATAATCTTTTTCATTATGTACAAAAGTCATTAAAGTTAAGGAACTTAATCAAACTTGATTAATTATTTTCTTTATTTTACATTGGATACAATGATCTTATCATAGTTAATAATTTTGGTTCTGTATTTCTTATTGTTATTATTCATAAGAAGAATGTACTTCATTTTGCCTCTTTTGGTACTGTATTATTTTATAATTTTCTTTATATAATATCTTTTTGTAAAAGACTTAACCCTTGCTGTAAGATATTTATCTTAAAAGCAATAAAGAATTGATTGATTGAAATATCTATTCTGTCAGGTCGACAACAAATGGCCCCTTTATTTTTTTAGTTTGGTTCATCCATTAATAGTTTCCTCAATTTATTCATATATGAATTATATCAATTTGATTTTTTTTGTTCATCCATGTGCCTCTTTATTGACCTCTTCAAAATTTAACGTTCATATCCATCCGTCTGCGATAGCCGAAAGTGAAATGTCTGCAACATAATTTCTATTACAACATAACAATATTTGTTCTGCTACTGCTGAGTAAGAGGAAGTATTGCGATCGGGACAAATTTTCAAAATTGAATTTCACCGGAAATAAAAGTTTTGAGGTTCACAGATGATGCATGAAATTATTGTTAGCGAATGGTCTGTAAGTTCGTGACTGCTGTTTTTTTTAACAAAAAATCTCAAATATGAAAAATCGCACTAAGCTCAAAAACAGAATCCAACAAATAGGTTTCCGGCAAAATCCGTCAACCGGATGTGCAACTTTACTGAATATTTGTTTTCGGATTTTTGCAATTTTCTTTATATACTTCATATACTACCTTACACACATAAATACCTATCACTTTTAATTGAAACATATTCCCGGGAAAATTTATTTTTTGGGGGTTCTGGGGGAACAGTAGCGTTAAGATTTCCTCTAAAGTACACTATAGTACAATATATAGCTACGCCCCCTCTATAATATTAATATAAATTAAAAAAATTGCTATTGATTTAGATTTTAGAATTCTAAAATTGAAGAAAACAGGCGAACTGAAAATGTGACTTTACAGAATACGAATTTTCTCGAAAACGACTATAACGATATCTTACAAACTTGGAGTACTAATTGCATAAACATAAACCAATCATTTTTACTTGTAACCTTTTTTCTGAAAAAATTGTTTTCAGTTAGTTTGGAGAAGTGTGAGACGTTAACATACAACGGTCAACTACTCACACCGTCCATTGTCAGTTAGTCTATCATTCTCTTCTAACCCTACCAACTCTTCTCTAAATAATCCAGTGTAAACTCCTTGCAGTACTTTATTCTCTCTAACTTATATCTCAACCTAAGTTTCCTATTCTGTCTAAAGATCAGGAACATCCAATACACCCCATTTTTCAGCCAAATGTATATGGCTTACTTTACCTTATTTGCGTCTGGACGTAATTAGAGATCAAGTAAAAGTTTCCGAACAGTCGTTGGACATTGGATAAAATTTTGCCTTCAGGTTCACGTAAGGGTTTCGCTCTAGAGATCGGTCATCTATAGAATAAAAGCAAAGCGCGCCGTGTAATATACCGCAAGATGTTGGTGTGGTAACTATCGATAAGCGCAGAAACAAGAAAAAAAATCAGTATGTCATTAAAGGCAGCAGTTTAGCCGAATGAAAACCGAATATAGCCAAGTATATTCGATTAAATATCGATATGGTGTGGTAGGTGGTAAATTCATTTTTTGAAGATGGAGGGTGACTTTGGACCTTGCCCATAAACCTAAGCGTAACTTTGGTTGCCCCCCACATGTAGAGTACTGTGGGCAATTATATATCTAACAAATATTGTTTCTATATTTAAAACTGATTTTACGTTAAAGTATATCTAAATTTGAAAATGATATGAACTCTTTCAAAATGTAATAAGAGAGAGAGATGAAAGTAATCAAAAAATGAAATAGACTGTACAATATTTTGTAGTAAATTTCAAAACGGTAGTAATGAGCATTTGTAAAATTTGCAAACAACACGGAAACAAATGGAAAGTATTTATATTACCGGCGACATAATTTATTATTCCATATATATGTGTGGAGTCTATATGTAAAAACACGTA
>JAAEAF010009291.1:0-23081 GCA_011037195.1 Triatoma infestans
GAAATTTCTTATAGGAATCTCCTTGGAAGAAAAAAATCTAAGGGTAGCACAGCTGGACTCAAACCCGGGTCCTCCGTGTGGGAGTCCAGTACGCTAACCATTTAGCTATTCAGTTCCTGTGTCTCTTCATTAATATACTAGTTAACCAGTATTGATAAAGTCTTCTCATTTCATCAACCAGACCTAAATTCTCTCCACCTAACTCATCATGTAACAGCAACCAAAGAGAGTAGAGAGAAGATAAACGAACCCAACCACTCCTCTTGGACTGGAGTGGGAGAAACCAGATAAATATAGCAACGGAAAAGTTTTTTTCTCCCTGAAATTAAAACTCGAATTTTTATTTATTGGACAAAGAAACGAAATTATTGATTGTTCGAAATGAAATATCTTTCAGAATTGTTTACATGCTGAGATTTTCCAGTTGATACGTATTTATGCCTAATTTTCCACTGTACACAATGGAAAATTTATATAAACAAATTACATTCTGTTTTTTTTTTTTTGCTGTGTGGATAAATTAAAAATAAAATGTTTGATGAATTTATAAAAATCAAATTCTCATGTTTTCTTTCTCCCAACATGGTGGGGGGGGGTCAAAAAATTAAACAACATCCTTTCTTTCGCAAAAAATTAAATATCTATTATTCGAAAACTTATTAGATAAAATAAACTTAAGAAGAATTTAATTTAAAAAAAAAAAAAAAATAACCGGCTCTAAATATGTAGACGATAGTCTGTGCTGGATATCATTCTGTAACATTTTCCCCTCTAAACTAGCTACAGCAACTAGTTTTAAGTGGGTTCGTATAGATAAAACACTCTAAACTTCAATAAAGAAAACAACAATTTATTGTTATACACAATAAATTACAAAATACAACACAATAATAATTACTTCACAGTTTAAACCACAAAAGTTCACTTTGTTCACTTTTTATACACTTTTCACAAACTAGTGACTTCGTTTGTAACTGGGAAAAACTCTCCCAACTCTCTGCGGTCCCACTATTTATACCGGTGGGGAATCTTCTAGAACTTACGCGATTCCTCTAGAGAGAACTAGAGCGCCGCCAGCATTCCCAGCGGCCACTAGGAGAACCTTAGATACCTGCCTTCTCTCCTAGATGGCACCACTGGCTGCGTTACAATTCAATCCTAAATTTTATTGAATATGAATTTATCTACTGTTTGTTTACAATCGCGTATTAACTAAAGTCCAAATATAAAAGATACGATTATCAGGCACGAATTTTATTATTTTTTGAGAGAAATAATGAAAAAAAATCACAAGGATAATACTTTATTTCTGAACAAAACACAAAATCTTTTTCAAGGGGGATAATTAAATTTTCGATGAATAAGAAAAAAAAAAAATGTTACATTACTTTTTTAATTTTTTTTTGTTTTTTTATAAAAAAAAAATCATAGAGAATTTTTTAAAACAATATTTATCATAAAAATGTAACTCGTAATTTTAATTAACTCATAAAATCAAAAAAAAATTTTTTTTTTTTTTTGCGAATTTAATTTAAAATTAAATGTGAATTACTTAATATAATATAATGAGTTGATAGGAAAGAAAATTGTTAATATAGGATATAATGAAGACACTGTTAGACATATACTATAACTTTACACAAACGGCACTGGACTTGTAATTGATTTTATAGAAAAAATGGTGGGATAGAGATAGACACGATTCGATGTATGGTAATTTGATATATATATATATAAATGTCTAGATTTTCTCACTGGCTTATATCAAGTTCCCCACTCTAGCCGTTCTTAGTAGAGTAGTTACCGAGTGGGGGCCTTTTTTTATTTTTTCTCTCGGTTGGGCCTGTGTTCTCTCTCTTGCCGTTACAGTTAAAGTGGGCTTTTGTTTTTTTTCTTTTAATTGTCTGTGTGGAGAAAGCAAGCCATCTGCTATCCAAAGCCTTTGTGGGCCTAAAGCCTTTGTGGGGTAACTATATGTAGTTACCCCAAAGTTCGGAGCCTTTTCAGTGTACTTCCGTGTAATGTAATGGTGTGGATGTGTGTATAGGTAGCTTGTGGCGTAGCGTTTTAGCGAAAAGGGCTTGTGTTTGTTTGTATATACGGTTAAGAGATAGAATTATTAAGAATAATTAAGAACACACTGGTAGAGTGAATTAAATATAATCTATCAAATAATAACTACAAGTTATTTGATATTATAAACTTATTTAATTTATTGTGAAACTGGCACTGATATTTAGAGAGCGATTCCTGAAGCGTCCTGTTTGAAGGTAGAGTTTGGACTATATGGTTTGAAGGCTGGGTTAAGACTGTCTCTATTCTTTGCTCTTTTAAAGCTGATGGCTCTCTTCTTTGGAATTGCTCTCTCTCTCGCGGGGGAATTCACTTATACAAAAGAGTTGCCCTAACGGAATTTAGTGTCTTTGTTTTCTTAATAGCAATGACCAGATTTAATATACCTGGTTCTAAAATACACACTTTTTGAAGGTAATTTCACAGCACTAAAATAATTATAAAATATTAACAAACATACAATTTTGGATACTATAAAATATTCAGAAACTTTAAACTATTATTTTTCGATTTTGTCCTTCCACTACATCCGCCATTCGGACGGTGTTCTCTCGTTACAGACAATACTGCCCATCACCGTACAGTGAGCAGTATCTCAGGAAGAAAAAAAATCTAAGGGCAGCAGCTGGACACGAACATAGAACCTCCACGTTACTAGTCCAGCGCGCTAACCACTGAGCTAATCCCTTCCCTTAAAAGTAGGCTTACTAACATGAATTAATTTTTAGTTTTAAAAATAACTCTTATATTCTGTCCCTGATGTATTAGCATTAGAACTTCAAATATGAAGAAAAATCGTTCAACCAAAATTACTAGTTTACAAAATAGTTTTTTTTTTTAAATTGTTTAAAATTTTCTTCTTGTAACGATTTCCATTAAATTTAAAATATTCCCAGGAAAAAAATTTGCTTTTTTTGAGTTTCAAAGTAACTTTAAAGAAAGAGTTTTAAAAAAAAAAATTGTTATTTAGAATTTTGGAATAATTCCCCCAAAAGAAAGTCGTATGCGAGTGTTTCACTCTAGATTTTTGTTTTATCTATGTTAGAAAGGTTATAGAATAAACAATTAGTCTATTCCTAAGTTGCTACTAAAAAAAAAATATATATATAGAGTGAAAATAAATAAAAAATAAATAAAAATAAAATTAATAGCTCATATCTCTATAATTTTAGTTCAAACAAGTCTCGATCGAGTGAATGGCCTAAAAATAACTTTGTTTGTCTTAGAATCCACCATTGGCTTGTTATCTCCTACCATAACCTATTTTACTTGTGTACTTGGGCGAACCCAACTTTAATCCATAACCAGTATTGATGAACATAAGCGACTCTACTTAGATCAAGTTTCTAAACTTAAAAAACAATATTATATATATAAAATATATATAGATAGATAGAAAGTGTTCGCTGCACTAGCAGCTAGCTAGCTTTGAAATATTTATTCTTGTGCTTGTGTATTTACACATAGATAGCCACGCTTACCAACTACCAACTACTTGCTTGATTACGGCTCGTTTCCCTCCCCTCCCGTACTCGTCCTACTTCTACTCTTATCTTTTTTCTATTTTCTCATACTGCTGGTTAATACAGTTATATATAAAGGGTGAAAATTTTAACATGTCCCACCCAAATTGTTTTGGAAATTATGCCAGATAGAATATGATCAAAAATCCTAAATGATTCCCTACTTAATTTTCATTCAAGGAGTCCAAAGGCAAAAGTAAGCATTTCATACATTATAAGAAGACGTTTAGGTAAATGTGTAGAATTTACCACAATTTCATACGAATGCCTTATGGTCAAGCAGGCAAAGTTAACTTTCCCTGTTACAGCTAGAGCAATTTCATCATTTTTGTGAGGTCAGAATTGAAATATCAAGCATTTTTTGTGTACACTATCTGTATAATTTTTTTAAAAAATATATATGAATCTATCCAAACCAGATCTTCGTAAATCGTAAAATGATTCGTCCTTCTTTAAGCCCCATAAAAACTCCAGGTAATAAGCTGTCTTGAGGTAGATCGCAAACCTTCTCCCTCTTGCACCACCCCCACCTCGCTGATAGGCAGAACCTTGCGCGGATTGCGATAGCGAAGCGGCGACTGGCTTGTGGAAGCGACAGAGCTATGTCGTCTTTTCCCGCTGCTTAAGAATCTTGTATGTATAATTCATAAATATACATCACATCAAATCTGTCATCTTGATGTTTTCTCCTTGTCTAGTGTAGTAGTAATTTATTTAGATATAACTTATTAGATCTTAAATATACCTATAAACTAAGGAAAAACCAACAAAGCCAGTGACAATATGCGTGTAGCATACTTAAGTTTTTTAGCATTCAGCGCATCCAAGAATGGTCAGAAATTGAGGAAGTCAGTATCCTCGGAGCAGCTTATTTTGGGTCCCCTTGGTTCTCCCTACCGATTGCTTCCACTTACACGGCCACAGCTGCAACTATGGAAGGGAGAAGAGGAGGTGCGGCCGAGTGGGCAAGATGGATTGGAGGTAGAGATGGGAATATCAAATACTCGAGAGGATAAAAAAAAATAGCCTGTTTAAGTAAAATTATGTTAATGGAAATGACGTAGCAAATGTAACTGTAATAAGATCCAAGAGAGGGATCTAAAGCAAAGAGAGACGCACAAAATTGAGAGTCATACTCACTACTTAGGCGAGACTAGAGACTGGGGACTCTGTTTAACCACAGCTGCGCAAGCCCTACAGGGGACAGTCATTCAACAGTTTATACAGCAGTAAAAACGCGTCAGCATCCATCTAATCCCTTCTCTCTACTCACTCTCAATCTCTAATTAGGATCCGAAGAGAAGGATCTAAATCAGAGAGAGAGACACACCATTTTAATTTAAACCATTTTTATATTACCCGGCCAATTCATATTTAACTGCTACCTGAATTGAAAGGAGAACTTTAATGATAACTGAACTTTTGTTCTAAATATGGGATCTATAACTATTCATTTTATCATATTTGGGATTTTTATCTGTCAGAGTATGCTTATTTTGCTTGTTCCTGGACCAGTTTCGGTGATTCCTATCAATTTGTGTAGAGTGTTAACATTCTGCTTAATGTTTCTGTCACGCACCATACTTGTTGATTGTATGCGAGGTTACAAGGTTATAATTGCGTGCGTATGATTAAAATTTAACAAAATTGAATGATTATAAATTAGATACTATGTTTTGTTATAAATACGTAGCGTGTTTTGAAGAATATTCAAATTTTAAGTAGTGTTAATTTAAGTGTTAATTTTAAGTACGCTGTGTGTTTTGTCAAGTTATTATTCTTCTAAAAGGGGATATTATTATTTGTCTGTGGGGAGGGACCAAACCCTACGCTATCCAAAGATCCACTGGACCACTTATGGCTACAGCCAGAAAAACAACAACAAACCGGGTCTAGAACAAATATCCAGACCCGGGTCTAATCCATTCACCGCAGTCTGAACAAATCAGACAATAACCTTAATAGAAAATAGCCTAAGCTCTTCCACGGAACATTCTGTTTCGACCAAAGGTCCTGAAGCTAAATTCTTCACAACCCAAGCAATCTGTCATAAGATGGATTGGTGTTTCGTCCTCTGTCTCACAGAATCTACAAAAATGGTTCCGGCATGAGCAACGTTGCGTAGAGGTCTAGTAAGGGATCCAACTAGGGAGCCTGAGAGAGCTCCAGCAACGTCTCACTGATAGCCCTGAACGGACCCCCGATGAGCATTTTGGACTGCCGACAGGGTGAATGCTGTGAAGCTGTCCATGACTGGAAGCCTGAAAGACATGTGCCAGAAAACACGCCAACATCAGGCTCGGGACTAATGAAAGGGAGAGAGGCGCATAATTTGGTAAACCTATCCACCACCTCATTCCCAAAAAGAGGATATGCACTGCAAACTGAAAGATGTATTAGGCCCCACGGAGTCTTCACAGTGCACAGCCGGCCTCCGAGGAATGTTTTCTAGCTATAGACAACACTGCCCATCACCGGACAGTAGCTGCAGAGGCTCCTAGAAAGAGAAAATCTAACGGCATCATTCCTGAATTCGAACCCGAGACCTTCGCGTTGCTACTCCAGCGCGCTACTACTGAGCAAATCCTTTCCTTCTTCCCTGGCTTATGCCAATTAACTAGGGACGGAGATCCTAGTTTGTGTACTGGGTTTGTCCTTTTCTGTAAAATGTAGTAGAGTGTATGTAGTTTAAGTATATTGTGTACTGTTCTGACGAAGTTCATGGAGTGCCATGGGGTCGCTACTCCCCAAATAACTGCATGCAACAGATACCCCTTGCGGGCAAGTCAAGTTATTAACTTTGTACGCTATTATTTATTATTACACCTCTCTGTAATTTCTAATCATACCATTTTGTTATTAAACTCATACACACACACACACACACACACACACATGTATTATAACCTTATAATATCCCGCATACTAATCAACAATTGTGGTGCATAACAGTAACATTAAATTGAAGTCATACCCCTGCAGGGCAAGGATTTAGAATAGGCCTACTCCTGTCCAGAATGTCTATAAGAGGCGACCAAAGGACCACAAAACTCTACGTGGCATGTCCCCTATTATCTTCTACTCAAATGCTCTTTCCCCTTCGATGGACCCACAAATATAGCACTAGAAGGTTTATCTTATTGGTTTCCTTGGACTTTGAAGACATTACAACCTTCTTCCAACTAAAAGAATACCCTACATAATTCCCCACCCCACATTCTACCTACAGGTACGATAACTTTTGATATTCGATGCTGTAGTTTGGGTAGTGTTAAACAAAATTCCTTACTTTCTTTTCTTTGCCTATACTATTTTTCATTCATCCATAGGCGAGGGAGGAGGTGAAGATGGCTCTGTATTTGCCCCGCGTTTAAGGGGGGGGCCCACGCTTCGTCCTTATTTCAAAAAAAACAAAAAATTTCCAGATATCAAGTATGTATCACTGGACTATTTATGTTTACCTACGATCTAGCCCCCTAGCCTGATTTCAAGAGTTGGTTTTACACCAAAAAGGCTTTATCAATATGATTTTTTCGGGTAATTTCATTTTAAATCACATCAAAGTATAAAATATAGTTGAGCTTGCAGTTTTTTTTTTTTGGTGATCTCGATCGTAAAAATCTTTTAACATTTTATTATTATATCAGAACACAGTAAAGACGTAACTTTTTCCAGAGTCTCTTAAACCGAATTTTGTCTCCCAAGTGTTTTTATTGGAGCGGAAATTGGTGCTTTGAAGATTTACTATATTAAAAAAAAATATATATATATATTCTCCTGTGAAACACTTTACACAACTTTTTCTTACGAGAGCGCTCTATGTTGAAACTAAGAAAGCATGTGCCTGTCTAACTGACAGACTTCCCTCCAAACATCTCTAAAATCAAAAGTATTCACCAAAAAAATATTACAAATATAAGTTATAGTTTCTAGGTAGTAAAACCCATATATACTAAACTACAGTGGTGCTTTAGAAGAAAGCATGACGCTGCTGTCCTCCCCCTTCCCTAGCAAAACCCCCCCAAAAAAATCAACATTTCCGTGAAGAATGTTTCAAATAAAAGTGATAGGTATTTTGTGATAGATAGTATACGAAGTTTATGCCCGCCAGGGGGTATCTGTTGCATGCAGTTACTTGGGGAGAGTAGCGACCCCACGGGTTACCACAGCTCAGTATTCAATGTGCACTTAGTCAGAACAGTACACAATACACTTAATATTCTTTACAGACAAGGACAAACACAGTACACAAACTAGGGTCTCCGTCTCTAGTTAACTGGCAAGAGACAAGGGAGAAAGAAGGGATTAGTTCAGTGGTAACGCGCAAGACTAACAACGCGGAGGTCCCCGGTTTCGAATCCAGCAAGGTGCCCTTAGATATTTGTTCTTTCTAGCACCCTCTACAATTCACTGTCCGGTGATGGGCAATGTTGTCTGTAGCTAGAGAACACTGCTTGGAGGCAGGCAGTGCACTGCGAAAGCTTCCAGGGGCACAATAGTTCTTACAGGTCGCACAATCCCCTACAACAATCTACAATCTACCATATAAAGTTTAAAGAAAATCGTTGAAAAAATTAATGGAAAGTTTAGAAAAGGAATTCAGGAACTTTCGGTTGATGGATTTTTACCAAAAACCATCCTGTCCTAATGCGGTGATAATACGGAAACGGGAATACAAGGTTTGAGCTTCCTGGGACTCTTAAATGAAATGTTATTGGGGTGTGTTGAGTTGTTGTAGTTTGTAGTAGTGGTAGTATGTAGCACGAGCGGTTTAGTAAAAGGGCTTGTAAGTATATATGTTTAAGAGAATGGAAATATTAGAAAATAATCAAGAAATCACCACTGTTTTTGAAATAAATATATTATCTAAGTGAATTTAATTAGCTTTATATATATCACAGCGATTATGTATAAATCAATTATTTATCTAGATTAAATTCTAAACTCTTATGTTTTAACTAGAAGGGGTAGGACAATGCTATCAAGGTTCATGAACTCTCCCAGTAATTAACTGTACTCTTCTACCTGGGTTACCCTTTTTTGCGAACGAGCTTGCATTTTCTCATCATTTTGATTATTTTCTTTAAATAAAATAGATATAATTTCTTGCATCTATCACATTATCCCTTAGTTTTTTTTTTTAGTTTTTTTTTTTTTTCGTTTTTTTTTAGATATTCTGTTTAAAACACACGTGAAACTTGTAAGGATTTTTGTGAATTATTTTGTTACGAATGTACATAACTCACCATAATCACCTAAAATATTTTATTGTGTTGCCTTCAATTTTCTGCTTTCTTTCTTTTTAATTTCATATGCACGTTAAATAATAATTATTATGTTGATAATAAAAATAATCATTAATCATTAATTAAGATAATAATATAATTAAAAAAAACTAATATTTTCAGTTTGAATAATAGTTATATTCATTTTCAAGGTGGCGAATGCGCTGAACCGTTGCATAAGGGGTCCCGTGATGAACTGTTGCGTAGGGGGCTCCCTAGCGCTTCCTAGACTCGGCTGAGATAACTATGTATCTATTATAAACGGCACCAAAAAAACGATGAACCAAACTGCATTATAAACGTTTGAAGTTAAACACCACAAATTCCGCATAACTATCCAAACAAAGTTATGAAGAAATTTGGTGAGGATCGGTCATGAAAAAAAAACATTGAATTATTTATTTATTTATTTAACGGATTATATATAAATCCTTTGTACATAGTATATTTAGTTTCAGCTATCAACAACAACAAGTAGTATAAATATAAATCTATAAAGAATATTTGAATCTAAAAAAATGCTTATAATCTAAAAAATATTTAATATATAGTAATAAGTATATTTATATACAGGGTGTCCCAAGATATATGGATAACGACTTTTTCTTGGAAACTAAGATAGCTAGAAAAAAAACTAAAAAATACGTTTACCCGTAGTTTTTTTGTTAGAAATCCAAATTTAATTTGCAAATTTGTTTTGGTGCTTCCAGAAGCGAGATACAGGCACCAATTTCATTTTTTTAAACGGGGAGGTGTGGTTTTTTTATTTAAGAAATAGATTCCTCTATTTTTTGTAAGAAAAATTTACTTGAACGGTTTTTTTTTTCTTTGAGCGATATTTTACAAGTTGATGAATGAAAACATGATTCCTATAAGAAATTTCAAAATGATATTATAGCGTTTTTTGATTGAATAAGAAAAAAAGTACTATTTTATTATAAATTTTACTCCTCATTAATTTATAGATCTTGCTCGAACTGGTCCCCCACCACTAGAGATGTATTTCTTTGGTCGTAAGGTACAATTGGCAGGAAAAAGCATGTGTATGCATCTCTAATGGTGGGGGCCAGTTCGAGCAAGATCTGTAATTAATGAGGAGTAAAATTTATAATAAAATAGTACTTTTCTTCTTATTCAATCAAAAAACCGTTATAATATCATTTTGAAATTTCTTATAGGAATCATGTTTTCATTCATAACTTGTAAAATATCGCTCACAGAAAAAAAAAACGAAGTTGGTGCCTGTGTCTCGCTGTCTGGAAGCACCAAAACAAATTTGCAAATTAAATTTGGTTTTATGATAAAAAACTACGGGGATACGTATTTTTTAGTTTTTTTTTCTAGCTATCTTAGTTTCCGAGAAAAAGTCGTTATCCATATACCTTGGGACACCCTTTATATAATCTATTAATCTAGATAGTGTAAATCAGTCAAGGAAGTGTTTCCTTGCATTTGGAATCTACTATTCTTTAATATATATTGAGAAATAATAAAATAACAAAATGAAAATCATCCTTTATGAGAGGGAAAGATACCTCAAATAGACCTATATAAAACAAATAAGTAAAAGTTCAGTAATAAAAAACATAATCAAACCTGAAATATTAAGATAACAAAGAAAAAATATAAGTATATACAAATATTTGATGGTAAATATTTCCTAATTACAGGGAAAAGGTACGGTGTGAGGGATTTAGTTTATGGAATTGCGGTGCCTAACTTTTTTGACAGGGACTTGGAAGGTTACTCAGGATAGTAACTCTGAACTGTCTATTAGGCCAGGGGTAATGTCGTAGACCGGCAGCAAATAGAATAATTTCCTCCGATCTGTACAACTTATTTCTTATATCTGTACAACTTAGCAATCTGAGATAGTTTCTGAGCTCTTGTGTAGTCTAATTCCAGTCTGGGGATATTAAGTTTGAAAGCAATCAATCTTAGAAATTTATTATGAATATTTTCAATAGTTTCAGTGTGATAAAGAAATTTAGGTGACCAAACAGGGTAGCAGAATTCCAAGTGAGATCTGACTAATGCACAATACAGAAGTTTGAGTGAATTTAGATCCCTGAATTGGTTGGTATTCCGAAAAATAAAGTCTAGCATTTTATTCGATTTAACAGATATGGAGTGTATATGGTCATTAAAAGTCATGTTGGAGTCAAATATGACGCCTAGATCACGGATAGAAGTTACTCTATTTAAATTAGTCACTTCTAATTTGTAACAAAATTCTGTTGAGTTAGAAGATCTGCTGAATGTAATGACAGAGCATTTAGATATATTTGTTTTAAGTAAATTTTGATCGCACCAAGTTTTCAAAAGTTCAAGATTGTTTTGCAGATCGAAAGCATCCGTTAACATATTAATTGGGTGGAATATTTTAAGGTCATCAGCAAATAGTTACCCTCTGACGTTATGAAATACATTAATTACATCATTAAAATATATTAAAAACAACAGAGGTCCGACGTTTTTATTTATGCCGACGTTTCGACAGAGTTTCCTGTCTTTATCAAGGCTATAATATATAAACAATCGTGAAGATGTGGAATAAGAATTTTAGAACATACATATTTATTACATCGCAGAAACATTAAAAGGAAAAAAATAAAAATTTTGACTTAAACCCTTTATCGCCTTTAACCCTTATAAGCCTTTAAAGCCTTGATAAAGACAGGAAACTCTGTCAGTACGTCGGCATAATTGAATGTTTTTTCTTGACCGATCCCCACCAAATTTCTTTATAACTTAATTCATCAACGGTCAACAAATTCTTTTATTTATCCAAACAAAACCATATTTTTTTTTTTGGAAAAACGTATCAAATAAAATTGAATTAGGTTTAAATCTGTGCAGTTAACATACCAGATTGTAGTATGTGATTGATTATATGGCAGAACAAAGTGATGGCGTTTGTGAAGATTCTACAGAAATCATCCAAAAATCAATTTGTACCACAAAATGTTTTAAATAATTGTAGACAAGTTTATCTGGGCAGTTACCATTCCAACTTAAAAGAAAATAGTTATTGTGGTTGGTCCTGCAGAGCTGGAAAGTATCAGAGATGTTTTCCATGATAGCCTGCTTCTTTTTGTGGTCATCGACACGGTTTTGGGCATATTCGCCCATCATCACTGATGTTTTTTTGTCAAAACAATATGTGATAACATAGACTTGCATAGAGCAAATTTATGTAATGAGTTTGTGAAGGAGTGAAAAATGGCTTGGTTTAGATGAATAGACCAAAAATTAAGTTGAACATTGTATAATATAAAAGCAACACTAACTGTCTGGACTTTACACTAAAATATAGAGAATGGTAGTGAAAGGTAAAGGTTGATGACGCGCAGTGACTGCTGTATGAACTCTGCTATAAGACTATTGGTAGACTGCCTTCTATGGCTAACACAGCTGTATTTTAAACAGTTTCTCCCACTCTAGGCTGGCCTAAACTAGACTGTCTCTCTTTCTCTGCTTTGGATCCCTCTCTTCGGATCCTATTACGAGACGTGTCCAGTAAGTAAGTGTACTGAATTTTTGTAGGTTACAAAAATTTTTATTTAAACAAAAAAATTACCTGGTTACATTAGTACAAAAATTACCTGTTTTTCGACATAGTCACCATTCCTCTCAATGCAGGTGGTGAACCGGGGTATTAATTTTTTGATGCCTTCCTCGAAGTAATTTCCCGCCAACCCCTTCGGCCACTTCTCCCCTCCCCCTTCACCTTCTCGTCGGTTGAAAACCTTTTTCCACCCATGTGCAGCTTCAGGGAGGTAAAGAGATAGTAATCTGAAGGTGCTAGGTCAGGGTAATGCGCGGAATGCACGAGGCAAGCAGTTCCTTCGTGGCGTTGGCCGTATGCGGTCTGGCATTGTCCTGCAGCAGGCAGACTCCCTTTGTCAGCATGCCTCTCCTTTTGTTCTGAATAGCCCTCCGCAATTTTTTTAGGGTCTCACAGTATCCTGCAGAGTTGACGGTCTCCCCTTGAGGCATATATTCAATTAAAATTATGCCTTGACAGTCCCAAAACACGGATGCCATGATTTTCTTGGCTGAAATTGTGGTTTTGAACTTTTTGGCGGAGGGTGAAGAGGTGTGACGCCACTGTTGAGACTGCCTTTTGGTTTCAGGTGTGTAGTGTGTAACCCAAGTTTCATCTCCAGTAATGATGGAGCGGAGAAATTCATCTCCATGGAGTTTGTAGCGTCTCAAAAACTCTTGCCCGGCCGTATTTCACACTTGAGATTGGATTGACATTTTTCACGAAACGTATTGTCGCGTCGACAGTTCTCAACGTACTGACCTCGAACCGGTCTCGTCGCGGAGGGGAGGAAACAGGTCGAAAACAAAATCCCTCCGGCCGTGAGAGCCTCACTACACTTACTTACTGGACATGCCTCGTACATTTAATTGATAAACTCGCACAATTTGCTCTGTGCAAGCCTATGTTATCACACACTGTTTTGACAAAAAAACATCCTGAGATGATGAGCGTACACCTGAAACCGGTCGATGACCACAAAAACATACAGGCTCTCACGGAAAATATCTTCTGATGCTTTCCAGGTCTACAAAACCAACTACAACAACAACAACAGCAAAAAATGATAAGATATTTATGTGTTCATAGTATACGAAGTTTAAAGAATATCTTTGTAGCCGTTTTCTAAAAATATAAAAAAAAAACGCAAAAAAAAGTGAAAGAAAAAAAATATATATCATTCAGTAAAGTTGAATTACCGGCCGAAAACTTGGTGCCAGATGCGATGGTATAACCGGAATATCCTGTTTGTGCTTCCCTGCGATTTTTCATTTTCAAGATATGCTGTTAATTTAACTTACACATAGACAAATTGGCTAAAAAGAGTTTTTTCGAACTCAGAAGACCTCAAAACATGTATTTCCGGTGAAAAACTTAATTTGGAAACTTTGGCATGATCGCAATACTTCCTTTTTACTAGAGAATGTAATAATAATACAAAAAAAAAAATAGAGTTCACTGACCTCATTTTTTATGATAGGGGGAAGTTTATAATAAACATTATTTGCATAAGGATGTTTTCCAAGGATTATAAATAGCTTAATTAATTTACAAGTTTAATTATTTAAATAACTTCTTCATGGTTTAATTGTTACATTAATAGCAGAAGCCAATATCCCTGAGCCAAAAGAACATCACCCTGTCCGTTTACTGGGAGAGAGTAGGTGATCACTATGGAGATTGAATCTCTTCTAGTTCCTAACGACTCCACAAACCCTATTTATTTAATCTTCTTCATTAATTCAAACAACTGACTAAAGACTTAACACGACTACTGCTGCTGTCAAAGTAATAAAAGTTACATTTAATGACAATGCGTGGGTTATTTTAAAGAAATAAAAAAAAAAAAAAAAATCTGGCATGAAACACTCACACGACTTTCTCTTAATGCAATTTACATTATTCTTTCACATATAACTGATAATATCTATATGCGCATCCGAAATATAATAAATAAAAAAAACATCTAATTGTGAAACTCTAGACGTACAATATTATTGCGCAATAATCGAGGTTGTGCAATAATATTGGATCGTGTGTAGATGAAATTGAATGGTTGTGCAAACGCGCAATACACATACAATAAGATTGGCCAGTAAATAGATTCATTTGCTTTGGATGAGTTGAGAAGGGAACATGTTAAGTAATGCCGAATTTTGTTGCATTTAGATTACTGTGGGCGAAAGTTTAAAAAAAGCAGAAAAAAAAACGTAAAGGTCTGGAAGTGGGCGAAACAGTGTTAACAAGAGAGAGAGAAAAAAAAGTACAAGCATGAAACGTTATTTAACGAATTGAGAAAATGAGAGCCAAATGATTTTTGAAAATTCGGACTTGAGCGATCCGGCTCTGCTCAACGTCTTGACACTAATTGGCGCCGCGTTGCCCCACACACGGTACAATATTTTTCATACTGTACAATAAATATTCAACTTTTCTAATTTCGTACAATATATTGCACAACCTTTCAATATCATCTACACACGATCAATATTTATTGCATAAACCCTAATATTGTACGTCTGTGGACCCTTTAAGTTTCTTGAAACTTGGAATTTTGGCAATTTATCTATTTTCTAATTAATTTTTGTTTAGACGGTAGTTGCCTAAACAGAATATAAAATTTGAACTTTCTGCGATTTTTCGTTTTTGTGCTAAGCTGTTAAACATACATGCATACACATACAGACCATTTTCTAAAAACCACTTTTTTGGTCCCAGGGGACTTCAAAATGTGTATTTCTGGTGAAAACTCGATATCGTAAGTTTGACACGATTGCAATACTTACTCTTTTTAGGAATAACAGAGTTAGCACTCTGTTGAACAAAAATCCATTCTGCTAGACGAGCGAATGAGTAAAAGGAAGAGACAAGACACGGCCGGAGTTCAAATTTATATAATAATCAAAGAAAAGAAGCCCCTTTTAATTGGACTTTTTCCATCTTACAAATATGAACGCGTCTGCTTAGCTAGCAGTCAGAGCTAACTGCTTCTGCCATCTACCAAAGACAGATGGAACTAACTGACCCTTCAGTATGCAGTTTATAGAAAAGCTTAACATACTGTGAAAATCGTTAGAGTCGATATTGAGAAAATTGCGAAGAAATTTGAGCTTCCCCCAACTTTTCGTTCTTTTGAGATCTTTCGTTCACACACAGACCATGGCAATGGCGGTAACCCGTCCTTTCGAGTTGGCCGAATCTTGAAATAGACATGAAATTATCCCTAGTTTATATAAACCATTAATATAAACTAAACAACACTTCCTCTTATTAGCAATAAGAGAAATTAAAAAAGTAAAAATAAAAGTGAATCATATTATGTAAAATTTATGTAAGACTTCATAAAAATCAACATAGTAAACATTGGGGACAAAAAAATAAATTAAGAAAAAACTAAAAAATCTGATGTGAAACACTCACACGACTTTCTCTCACTCTAATTTACTTACTTACTAAACGATGCGACAGTCCTCAGAGTAGGACCTGGACCTCCTCAATAAGTTTCTCCCATTCCTGTCGTTCTTCGGCCTTAGTGCGCCCGACGCAGATCTTCCTCTACATCGTCCAACCACCGAAGCCGAGGACGCCCTCATATCCTCGATATTATTGGCTTTCTATACAAAAGTTTTCTCGGGAGCCTACTTTGAGGCATTCTCTCCACATGGCCTAACCATCTTAATCTTCCTTTTTTATATGAGCGACCATATTTGGCTCACCAAATAGCTGCTTTAACTCCTCATTCTTTCGTGTTTTTCACACACCATTTACACATCTTGGGCCGAATATTTTTCTTAAAACCTTTATATCCCAAATCCCGAGAATCTTTTCACTTTCTTTGCTCATCACCCAGGCTTCGCTAGCGTAAGTAACTGTTGGCCTAATAATAGTTTTGTAGGCTAAAATGTTCGCCTTGCGAGATAAGTCCCTGAACCGCAGAACCTTTAGGACTGCAAACAGCCAAACAGGCATCTATTCCCTGCCGCTATTCTTGCCTTTATTTCTGCGGTTATTCTCACTCTAATTAATATAATATAATCAAAAAATTCTCTTTAAAATTGCAACGTTACAATATTTAGTTGGGCTTGACCACAAAAATGGTGGTGGAGAATTTACTTGTATATCTGAACCACTCTATCACAAAACCAAAGAAAGCTTGTGCAAATTTAAATTTAAACTATCTGACAGACCTACAATACCCTTCTAAAATCAGTTTTTTTTTTGTTTTTTTTTTTTCAGAAAAATATATCAAATAAAAGTGATACGTTTTAAGCAATCCAAGTTTAAAGAAAATCGTTGTAATTCGTTTTCCGATAAAATTTCAATTACTTATTCTGTACAAAGCTATTCTGTAAAATCGCACTTTCAATTAACAGATTTTGTACAAATTTTTGAATTCTATCAATGATTTTATTGAGTATTAATATTATGTAGGTGGTAAAAAACATATATTACACTGAAGGGAGCTTTTCCATCTAAGGGACGCTCTCAAAGTTAAATCTTCAATAATTTAACATTTAGTAAGTTGTATTACCTGTTAATCGTCAAGTTTGCTACCTTTATTTAAATATTTTTCCATCTATATTTTGATTACTTTTCTGTTTTTATTATAAAGGTAAATCGATTTAGTTTACCTCAGTATTATATATAGATGCTTTTATTTTATTTTATTATTTTTTTTTTTTGTTAATATTTAATAGAAAGAAAGAAAGATAAATTTATTATGCTCTGGGGCTTATGTCCCTTAAGAGCAACAAATAAAATATACATTTTTCATAAATATTTTCTCTGATCTGAGAAAGAATAAAATAAAATACATTTCCAACAGCTATTTACATTAATAATTATTATGTATATAATATTTTACAATGAAAATGTACAGAAATAAAACTTTAATAATAATTATAATTATTAATATAATGATATAAAACATTGAAAAATAACTTCTATTCAAACTATTGATACGATTGATTTCTATTTATACTGAAAAAAAAAACAATGATTATAAAAGAAAAAGTTAAAACTAGACAGTGTTTTCTAACTTGTCAAGGTAGGTGAGTCGTTCCAAAGTCTACTAGAAGTAGTGGTAAAAGAGTTTTGGTAGGTTACGGTCCTCTATGGTTATATGTACAGTATGGTGTGACAGTTCTTGTGGTTCGTAAGTCTAGTGCAGCTTTTAGTTTAAACATGTCAAATAAGTATTTTGGAGTCTATGTTCCGAACAAGTGGTATATGAAATTGTCCAAAAACTGTTTCCTACGGTAATCAATGTTAAACCAGTTTAGAATAAGGTAATGTGGTGTAATATGTTCGTCTTTCCTAATATTCAATTTGAAACGGATACAGAAGTTGAGTGATCTTTGTAATTTTCTGTTAAGTTCCGAAGAAAGGTCAGCATATACAAGGCAACGGTAATCAAAATAAGGAAATATGAGGGTACTAACAAGCTGTTTGCGGAAACATATAGGTAATATATTTTTATGGAGAGAGAGAGAGAACAGAAGGAAGATTTCATTATTCTGGAATATTCTGTCATGTTTATTAACAAGTTATGTATTTATTTTCTGTGTTTGTAATATATATTGAATAATATTTATGTTATTGGGTTAAACTTGAGCTGATCAAAATAGGAAAATCTGGAAATTAAAAAAAAAAAAACACTTAAAAAAGTCGTACTTGCGGTTGATGGATTTTGCCCGAAATCTTCGTGTCTGTTGCGTTGCGGTGGTATTACTTAAATCGGAATACCATGTTTGAGCTAACTGGAACTTTTCGTTTTTGAGATATTCTTTTAAAACACACACACAAACCACAAAAAACATTTTTTCCTACTCAGGGGACCTCGCATATATGCTTCACATGTCGAACACATGTGAAAACTCAGTTTCGAAAATCTGGCACAATCGCAATTTCTTCCTGTTACTAGAAGGAGTAAGAGAAAGCAAAAGTATTGTCCTTACTTCCCTTTGAATTCTTATGTAATGATTATTATATCACCATAAATTGACATAATGTTCTAACTAGATATGTTTCTATTGTGGCAGGAGTGAGGCGCAGAGGGCCGACAGTACACAGTGAATGGAGGGAGGCGGATTGTCTCTTGAGATGGGGCGATGGGTCTGAGGCAGGCGATTGTGGCCACGCTACTGCTACTGCTGCAGGCTGCTGGGCTTCTTGCCACTACTCCCCAGTTGCCAAGTTCTTGTCCTGTTGGCTGTACCTGCTCATCTCAGTTAGCTCTAGTCACATGCATCAAAGCTGGCCTCACCACCCTTCCACTACTCAATGTGCCATCACAAACTACAAAATTGTGAGTAAGCGATTTTTGTTCATTTATTATGCTGTAATAATTAAAATAAATTTACAGGGTGTTGAACTTCCAACTAGAAATGTACTCAATTTATTTCTGGTGAACTTATGTACATAAGTAAATTAGTTTTTTAATTTATATCTAGGATCTACCAGAGTGGACTGCCAGAATTACACTCATTATTATTTTTGAAACATTTACAGCGTTTATTTGTACCGTCTGCCAACAAAACTGCGCAGTTCGTGAATTAGACAATATGGAGTTAGCAGTCAGTTTTAAAAAATTCGTTTAAACTTTTTCGGGAAAATTATTCAAAACCACAGATAATCTCTTCCATAAAGTTGCACTTTTCACTTTGACCCTCGAGGGAACTGGGGCAGGCGTGTTTGGGCCTAGAACTAAACACTCCGAACCCATGGGTATGTTTCCCAACTTCTTCCAAGCTGAAATTCACGCTATTGGAAGGTGCGTTCAGTTTACATCGGAATCAGGAGATAGTTATCCTATCCGACAGTAATGCTGCCATTAAAGCACTAAGCTCTTATGTTGTCAGTTCTAAAATGGTTTGGGGATCCCTAGGTAACCTTAACGATCTAGGCAAAAGAAATAAAGTTATTGTGGTGGTTGGTTCCGCAGAGCTGGCTATCCCGGAAAATGTCTCTAAAATAAAGTTACTCTGTTCTGGGTGCCGGGACATGTCGGCATGGAAGGTAATGAAGTGGCCAACACCCTGGCAAAAGAAGGCGCTGTATCTACTCTCTTGGAGCTTGAGCCCTTTTGCGGAGTCAGCGACTAGTTACTCATGGAATAAATCAAGAAAGAGGAGGCGCACGTCTCTGGAACACTCTCCTGGGACTGAGAGAGGCTAAGGACGGTCTGGGAGGTTACAACCAGAAAAGATCGAAAGCTTGCATCAGTCTGAGTAAAAACTAGATCCGTATTCTTACGGGATGTCTTACGGGGACTGCAGACTCAGGGGGACACTGGAGGAAGCTGGGCCTAGAAGATGATGGCACATGCAGATTCTGTATGGAATGTAGGAAACTTCAATACATCTCCTCACCGATTGCGACGCCGTCATCCAAAGAAGATTTAACAGCCTGGGTTGTTATTAAGTGAGGGAGGGGGAAATATCCACCCTAGAACTCTCCAAGATTCTGGGATTCCTTAGGCAGCCTCAGTCTGGGGAAAGGATGCTATAGATAAGCAAGCTCACCTACGGTACGGGGTTACAATAGATCACCTGATGGTCACAGTACATGAACTCTTGGGAAAAAAGTTGCACTTCTGTGTAATTGATTTCCTTCAAATTTGAAATGCTAGCAGTACTTTAAATTAAGGTTAATATTATATATTATATATAAGGTCGTAGAACCTAACATTGTAGTGAAATGGCAACTTTTGAGGAGTTAACGCAACACAACACAAGAGTTAAAGTACTTACCTACACAATCGGTTCTAATCACAATAAGGGGTCAGCAGATACCAAATTACGTTTATATTCATTATGTAAGATGTGAGGTTCACGCTTACATACAGAGGGTAATTCAATGCAAAAAGTGCATGAGATTTGGTCACTTTTTAGACCAATGTAAGGGAAATTTAAGGTGTGAGAAGTGTGGTGAAAATCATGATGTTAAAGAATGTATAAAGGCCGAAAGTAAATGTGTCAATTGTGGAAGTGTTGGCCATTTAGCCACCAACCACGATCTTTGCCCTCGTTTTAAAAAAGAAAAAACAATAAAGCAAATTATGGCCGAGAGTAATATACCTTATAGGGAAGCGAGAAATTTTTTAGAAAATACTAATTCATTTTCAGCTCTTGCAGAGAAAGAGGCACCCGTTTTAGATAGTCTAAAAGAATTTCCCTTACTAAATAAAACCTCAATACCAAACAGAAAGTACGCCTCAACAATAACTTTTAGAAGGTCTACCAAAAGGCCAAGAGAAATCTCCCCTCCAAATTATGATCAGAAAAAAATAAATGATGCACTTTTTGTACAAGGTATCAGAAAAAATATACCAGGTGGACTAGTTCCTACTGATCCTCATAGGGTAACGGAAATAGAAAAGACAATGGTTCCTCTCCAAGCGTATAATAATTTAGATATCATGTTTGAAGCGGTGTACTCTATATTAAAGAGTGTTAATATTAATGAAATAAATAATATGGCAGAAGACAAATTAAAAAATATTATCAGGGAAAGAATTGATAGTTTGAATGAAGCTATGTAAATAAAGTAATATTTAAAAAGTAAATAATTAGTATCTTGAATACTAATTAAATTTTTGTATATAATGTATTTAGTTCTTATTTATTTTATTTATATGTATGTATGTGTGTATATTTGTGTATATGTATATATGTATGTATGTATGTGTGTAAATATGTACATAAAACTTTATTATTTAATTTGTATATAGGTATGATAAAAATCGAACGAGTATGTCTAACTATAATTTTGTATATATGTCTCAAATTTGTAAAAATTTATTAATCTTTAATGTATTATTTATTTCAACTGTACAGTGTATATATGTACATAAATCTATTTATTTATTTATTTATTTATTATAACATATGAAAAACAAAAAAATAAAAATGGAAAATTTTAAAATATTACAATGGAATGCGAGATCAGCCGTAGCTAATAAGGGAAGCCTGGAAATCTGTCTACAAAATGAACAGATTAGTTTAGCTTTAATTAGTGAAACATGGTTCAAGCCAAATTCAATAATTAAATTCGCAGGGTATAATATTATAAGAAATGATAGATCAGATGGAAAGGCAGGGACGGCAATCCTAATTAAAAATAATATAGCTTATAAAGAAATAAAAAATATTTATAATATCCCAGATCTGATGACAGTTGGTATTTCTATATGTACAAAAACCAACAATAGAGAAATAGCAATTGTATCTGTTTACAATAGTCCAAAGAACAACATCTCGTACAATGAATGGGAAAAATTTATTAAAAGTTTACCCGCGCCCTTTTTATTGGGAGGTGATTTTAATGTACATAATCAGGTTTTTGGAAGCAGCTTCACAGAGTCCAAGGGTCGCTTCTTACTAGACGCTATTCAGAATAACAATCTTGTTTATTTAAATGATGGTTCTGCCACATTAGTCAAAAATATTAATCATAGAAATAATTCGGCCATAGATATAACAATTTGTTCCCCACAATTGGCACCGTATTTTACTTGGAGTCTGTTAGATGATAGTATGGGCTCCAATCATATTCCTATTATTATTGAATCAACAGATAAATTTGTAAATTATGTAAGTAGACAGATTTTCAGAACATGGAATCTAAAAAAAGCTAACTGGGATACTTTTCAAAAATGTATGTCTGAGAAAATTGACTCCTCTTACAATTACGATGATTTTATATTTGCCCTGAATATAGCTAATGAAAAATCGATTCCAAAACTGAAAAATTTCAACATCAAAAATAATACATGGTGGAATGAAGAATGTAAACAAGCTATAGAAAAAAGAAAACTCGCATTCAGAAATTATGTAAATCACTCGACATATGGTAATTTTGTGCTTTATAGTAAAGAAAGTGCAAAAACAAAATCAGTTATAAAAAATAGAAAAAGAGCATATTGGAGGGAATTTTGTCACAATTTAAATAAGAGTACACCCATTAATTATATATGGAAAAAAATTAAATCTATTACCAACTCTCCGAATAGGTATACACCTGTATTTCCGGGCGAGTGGGTTGATGATTTTCTAAATAAATTAGCACCACCTTTCGCCCAAAACAATATAGAATTTATTAACACTAATCAAGAAGTAAGTAATGAACTCTCCCATATGTTACTGAAACCATTTAAACTGAATGAATTAAATAGAGCCATCAAACAAAATTCTAATACAGCCCCAGGTTTGGATCAAATTCATTATCCTATGATAAAAAATCTTCCATTGCCCGCAAAATCACATCTCTTGAAACTTTATAATGTTATGTGGATGAAAGGTGAATTTCCTAATGGATGGAAAAATTATTTAATAAGCCCAATATTAAAACCCAATAAAAATAAAGCGGAGAGTGATTCTTACCGGCCTATTGCCCTTTCGTCCTGCGTCATGAAGACGCTTGAACGAATGATAAAGAACAGAGTGGTGGCTAGAGTCAAATGAGAAAATACCTGATAGTCAGTATGGATTTAGAAAACAGAAATCTGTCTACGACTGTCAAATTCAATTGACAACTGATATTAATTTAGGATATACAAATAATAAGATAACTTTAGCATTATTCTTAGATTTTTCATCTGCATATGATAATGTACAACTGCCGATTCTGGCTCAAAAAATGAGAGTTCAGAAC
>JAAEAF010009292.1:0-33529 GCA_011037195.1 Triatoma infestans
CACACACACCATTTGCTAAAAACCACTTTTTTGGACTCAGTGGACCTCATAACGGATATTTCCGGTGAAAACACGATATCGAAAATTTGACACGCTTACAATACTTCCTTCTTACTGGGAGTGAGAGAAAGTAAAAGGGAAAAGAGATGGAGGGGAATTACCGAGTTTGATATATCGTTTATTTAGAGGACAAAGTCTCCAGTGAGTGGCAAAAGCAACTTGTGAGCGAAAAGTATTTTACACTAGTATTATTAAGCGTTATGCAGGGAAAAATGTAAATGTAATAATTACATTTTATGTAAATAATAAACATAAATACATATTTTATATGTTTGATTTTTTTTTTTTTGTAATCCCTTAATTGCATCATTATGTTTTATAATTAAATATGAAATTTCACTAATTATTACGAAGGTCAGAGCACTTCATTTGTTAATAATTAAGATATTCCTTCTTCTTTGAAACATGTGGCAATAATTTGTGATAGTCAGAAATTCTCATGACTTCAATAGCTAATTAAATGCTATGTGAACTTGTGATGTTCAAAGAGCAATTTTGTAAACTCCATTAGACAAAACACTAACAATTCATTATCAATTTCGTAGAATACTAAATTATGGGTTTACACAATATATTTAAATAGAGCACCTTTTAGAGAAATCATTAAGCAGATTAAATGTTACTAATTTATATTACCCAATGTTGAAAACCTTCTTCACTTTGTGACTGTTTATTACTAACTTGAAACAGTTTGGTTACGTTATTTTCAAAAACAGTTGCTTCCCGAAGTTTAGTTACTAGATTATTTAATTAATATTACAAAGTTAAGATCATTAATCTTGTATTGTTAAGACGGTTAATGTAATAAGAAATCATCTCTTGACCCAAAATTAATTTATATCATATCTATCAGGTCTTGGTTGTGAATTTTCTTTTGGTGATATATTTTCTTTATACTTTTATGTTTTCTTCTTTTTATTTGAGGTAATATATACTGTCGTCTTTGGTGATCAATGACAAAGTTTCAAATCTTTATTTAAATAATTTTTTGGTTATTATGTATTTTCTCTTTTATGACTATGTTCAAAAATAAATAAATAAATATTTTTTTATCTAGCTATCATTTCTTACTTTTATTTTATATCGAACGGACTTTTTGCAAGAGTTTAATTTGCAATCTTTTCCATCGTTTCTACAGCGCTTTGCTCAAATAGATTACAGTTATCAGTTTATCCATAATCCTCTTGGTATTTTCAGCATCTCTCATTTTTTTCGAATGATTCAATTACGATTTTTCTCTCTTTTCTAAAATTTAGATTTCTTTCAATAGTTCCTTATTTTTGATAGTATAAAATTCTTAATCAATTTTTTATTATTAAAAAATTTACTAAAATTAATGAGAAAATTTCATGGAAAACATCTAAGTGAGAAATGATGTAATTTTTCTGTTAATTTCCAAATCAGGATACATATTAAATAAATTTTTTTGTTACATTTGAAACATTCCTTATAAAGATTGTCGATTTCCTGAATGTTTATAAATAATTATTGTAACATTTTAAATGGCAGAATAAATAATCATCTCTTAGGTTACGCTATGATTTCTTCATGATGGGTCACCTTGAGTGTCAAAACAGCAAAGAAAGTAAATACTTTACTCAGGTCAAAATGACTAGAAAATTTACTTTTAGATTATGATAACCAGTCCCCATGGATTATTATTATTATTATTAGTCGGGTGCCCAATGGCGTGGGACCTAAGCCTATGTGGCTTTTATCCCCCCCGAAACCCCCCATATTCCCTTAATTAATCTCCCCCGATATCTTACCGGTTAGTCTACAATATCTCAAGATATCCCTATACTCCAACTCGCCCAGGCAATCCTGCGAGAGTGGTGTCCTCCCAAATACACGAAACCTAGTTCCAGCGAAACGGGGACACTGACATAAGTAGTGGTACACCGTTTCCCTAACTCCGTCGTCACAATTCTGACAAATAGGACTAGACATCCTTCGTATGTTGAACAGGTGACTGGACACCCAAGTGTGTCCAGTCACTATCCCTACCAAAGTCCTCAGGCCCGTCCTACTAAGGGACAGGAGATACTCCGAAATTCCCTACTTGCTTGCTTTTATAAATCTTTTAGCTTGGAGGCATCCCTGCATGTCCCCCCAGCGTTTCTCCAAGAGTCTCATCTCCCAAAGCCTAATCTGTTTATCGCGAAACGACTTTGTGACGGCCAGGTCTGGTTCAGGACCACAAAATGGTAATGATGATCCCTCCCTGGCCAACTGACCGCCCTCTCATTGCCCTCTATTCCCGCATGTCCGGGTATCCAATAGAGATGCACCTTACCCCTCCGAGCCAAAGCGTTAAGCCTTCTCCTACATTAGTCCCCATGGAATCAAAACATGAAACTAGAAGTTTTAGTGTTTTGCAGTAGTGCATAGAGTTATAATATTACAAAAAAATTAGTGACTTTTTCCCAAGTTATATTCCACACAAATTAGACAGTACTGTCTAATGAGGCCATCTTCAACAACACTAACAACATTGATGTATATTTGAAACATAACCTTATTAAAACCTATTGGAATATATTTCTATCCAGTAGAGGTTACATGGGTAATCTCTTGTAACCATGGGTTACATGGTTACACTTATCCACCAAACTAAATGGGAAATATCCAGATTGAATTATGGTCTGTTAGTTTGGTTGGTAAGTGTAACCCAGATTTGTCATGTAACCTTTACTAGATAGAAATATATTTTCCAATAGGTTTTAAATAAGGTAATGTTTCAAATGTACGTTACTGGTTGTTAGTATTGCTGAATATGCCTCATTACACCGAAACGTCCAGTTTTTTTAGAAACATAACTTGGTGAAAGTAATCACTAGTTTGTTTATAGTATAAAACTAGAATATTGGTCAAACGGCGCCATATTCGCGCAACGAAGAAATACAATAATAAAGAAAGAAAAACGATTTGGGTCAATATATCCAACTGACAACTTGAGGTTTAATTGTCACTAAGCTTAAATGCTACTAATTGTTAGTACCCCAGCAAACTAATATAATCGGCTCGTATATAATATCCCTTGTTATTGGAGTGTATTATATTTCTAATCATCCTGCTAATGAATACGATAACAGTAAATGTAATTATTGTATGTAATTATTACAAAATAAACAACCAACTAATTAATTAAATTAAATGGACAGGACAGTAAACATTATTATTGGACCCGGATATTCCTTGAACGATATTGACAATGGAATAATAATCGTCTATTCAAATCAAGTAAATTGTAATGAAGGCTTTGCACAGTTAAGAAATTGATTATATTCACTAATTTGTATTATACCAACACAAATATTTTCAGCAGGGTTGAACGTATACGTTCTACACAGGTTCTTAAGTTTGACCTAAATTAGTATGATGGCTATTTCAGGGACCTCTAATGGTCATATTTAGAGATCCCGCAGAGAATCTAAAATGTCTTAGCATAAAATTAAATTATCGCTAAATTAAGTAATATTCACTTAAACAAAAAAATAAATAAATTAGTCCCAGATACTTGAATATATATTGCATAGAGGTCGTCTGAGAATGAGATAAAGTTTATAAAAAAATAAAGTGGTCTAACGTATTCCAAGACAAGAATTGGCAATATTTTAGATTGGTTGAAAAAATCTTCTCTGCTAGGTTTTAAATTAGGCCTAAGCGCTTTAAACATCAACAAATTCAGTGGCATGAGTCTAAAATCTTAGATATAATGACTGACTCCCAAAATATTAAATCTAAACTGTGCTATATTTATATGAGCAAAATTAAATATTATCCGGACCAAAAATGTGCCTTCAAAGGGTACGGCTTCCTTTTTTTTATCACAGCCACAAAACTGATAAAGTTGAAGTAGTTAAATTGATATTGTCTTAGAGAGTGATGTTTAGTCGTGTAAGAATTTTGAATTTTGAAAAATAATTGGGCTCAATATGAGTTGATTAATTTGATGATATGAGAATCTGTATACGTTTTACAATAAGAGTTAAGATTTTAAAAATATACATCAGTATCAGTTTGAAAATAAAAAGATTTTACAAACATAATCTTAGTCATCAGTTACTTTCTCTAACACCTACAGGAGGTATTGTGATCGTTTTAAATTTTGGAAATTGAGTTTTTCCCAAAAATAAATGTTTTGAGGTCCCTGGAAGACGAAAACTATGTTTTTAGCAAATCGTCTGTATGTGTTTGTGTGTAAGTATGTACGTATGTAGTTTAACAAAAATTCTCAATAACGTCAAATTAAAGTTTCCAAAATTTATGTAACACAGTTTCTTCAAACTTAAATTTTCTACTAAATGTTCGCTTGTCTTGAATTTTATATCAATTGAAGAATCTTTTCTTTCTTTTTTTCTGTTTATTTAGAAATTTACAATCCGTATTACATAAATACAATGAGTAAGTAAGTTGATGAATAAATGAAACTGTAGGCTTTGAGTGGTAGGAGGAGAGAAAGTACCCAGCGGTAGCATTCACTACGTGATACCAGTAGCACTGATCAGTCCCGAAGGAAATCTCGGGGCCACGGGCGTTCAAACGGCGTGGTGAATTGTCAGGGATGTTAGTGGAGGCTAGAGATTGTACAAAGGGATTAGAACAAAGGGAGAGTGCACTATGGAGTTTGTGATATTTTGTCTTGGCAAGTTGTACGAAAGGGATGTTGAGGTCACTTTTTTCTTTTTTCTTTTTTTTTTTTTTTGAAGGGGGCCAATGCACTGCGACCTTTTTTGATCTAAACAGATGTCCCAGCTGAACATCCGTTCTACAAAACCTTCATCAGGTTGAGATCCCAATACCCTGACAGGCTCTAGAGGAGGTATATCCCCCTCCTCCATGTTGAGGTCATTAAGGAGCGTAAGATTTGAGACGTAGAAAGAAGCATCAACTATCTGTCGTAGTAGCTTTGATTGGAATATCTGAATGGATCTTAAGTTTGTAGGTTTAGCTGAGACCAACAATTCAAGTCTGTAAGTCCAAATTGGTTTGATTATAGAAATAATATATATCAGTCTTTTGAGTAATTTGGATCGTCTTCCGATAAGAAAGTAAAAAGAAGTTTGGCTCTTTTAGTCATTGCTGTCTTTTAAGTCTTGTGTGTGGGTTCCAAGTGAGTTTTTGTCAATGAAGAGCCCAAGGTAGCGCACCAAGTCTGTTATAGAGAGAGGATTATGGTTAAAGAAAAAGGTTGAAGAATTCCGCCGGAGAGTAAATGTGTCATGTTGGCATTTGAAGAATCTTAAACTTAATAAAATGACTGTTTTTGTGGAAACCATACGCTCCCCCTCCCCCATAACTTTTTTAAATGAACTTTCTCTGAAACTAATTTCTAACAAAACTGATTGGGCTTTGTATTCATTGTTAGTGTAAACAATTTAATGAAATCCGACCGTGTTTTTATGGGCAAACTCGTAGAAAACTGAAAAAACTGTTCAGTAGAAACGCACTTCCGGTCTAATGTTTTTTTCTTTAAGCTCGGAAAATTAGCAATATATTCTATTCAATATTATTTAGATGATATAATAATTAAAATAGCCCTCTTGAAAAAAAAAACAACCCCGTACCATTTCCAAAAGCATCCTTGAATCAATTTCCCCAGAGAAATGTTGCAAATAAAAGTTATAGCTCTTTGTAAAAAAAAAAAGTAAAAAAAAAAAGTAAAGTAATCCCTATTTTTTCAGGCGGGCTTAACGTCCAACTACTAAATAGGTGTCGTGGACGGGGACGGAAGCACCTACTTTACTGTTAACATTTTTTAACGAATATAAAATTTAACAGTTATACGCGGGATTCGAACTGGGGATCTCCAAGTTACATGTCCATGCTCATAACCACTACACCAACACCCGCCCCTATATCTCTTTGTATGTGAAGTTTGAAAAAATCGTTAGGGCTGTTTTCGATAAAATAGCCAGAAACTACTAAATCCTTTCAGTAAAGTGATACTTCCGGTTGAGAAAGTTTAACAGGTAAGTTTCTGTCGTATCCCATGGCCATACTCATAAGGGGTGTCAATTTTGATATTTCTGCGAGTTTTCGGTTTTTGCTGTTCGGTACGAGAGTTGTATGCTGTTTACATACACACACAAAGACCATTTTCTAAAGACCACTTTTATGGACTCAGGGGACTTCAAAATGAGTATTTTGGGTAAAAACTTGATATCGAAAATTTGACATGATTACAATACTTTCTCTAACAGCAGTTCAAAGAAGTAATAAATAAAGTTGAAGTACTTAAATTAAACAATTATTTTAACAATATAATTGAAATTTATAATAATTTATAAATCAGAAACATATTTTACTTTTGCCTAAATTTAACTTATTATTATTATTACCAACCTCGGGTGGGCTATATCCCGGCACTGCAGCCAACAGAGGCTTATTGTGCCAACCCCGATAGTTCCTAGTAGACAAACCCTCCCTCCTTAAGAAGTTTGAGGGCCTTCACCACCAGGTCATTTTGAGCTACTATCTCCTCAGGTCATAAAGTATCAAAGGTTTCATGTCTCAATTTAATTATTGCAACGCAATCAAACAACAAGTGGGAGGCCGTTTCCTCCTCTTCCTGACATAATTTGCACAAGGTTCCGCTCGAATGAGCCCTACCTTGTACAGATGTTTCCTGAACCTACCATGACCCGTAAATAGCCCCGTCACCAGAGAAATCTGGCTCCTACTCAGACTAAGAGTCATTTGGGTTCTTCGTTTACACAGTCCTGGCATCATCCTTTTACTGTGTATAACACCCGGGCTCCCCCTCCAGAGCTCTTCATGCTTACTGCGGACCACTCTCTAATCGCTGCACGAATTGCTCCGCCAGTTATCCCCAGGACCGGCTCTGGATCAATGAACGGAGTGCTAGCCCCGTTCCTGGCCAGATGATCTGCTGTCTCATTACCCTCAATCCCTGCATGTCCAGGCACCCATGCAGCTGTACCTTGTTGTGCCTGGAGAGTCTCGACAATGCCTCTCGACATTCTTTCACTAGAGATGAGGTAGTTCTGTAAGCCTCTAGGGCTTTCAGTGCGGCCTGACTGTCCGAGCAAATGCGTATGACCTTGCTTGCCCCTTGGGCCTCTACGCAGGTTCTCCTCGGCACAGACCAAATTTAACTTAATGTTGCACAAACTATTTGAAGGTAACCCTCCTTTTTTAATTGGCAACACTCTCTTAGAGGTTACTCTCTTTTTTTTTATATATATCCTTTTTTAAACAGTTTCAACTGTTGTAAAAAGAAAATACAATATTTAACGCGAAAGTAATGCTTTTACGAATCTTGTTCAGTTATCACATTCGCTTCCGCTCATCTAGCCAAACCTGAACTACATTGGGTAAGAGTGATACTTTACTCTCTTGGCAAATAAGTAACTACTTTTCTACAATATTATAGTAATGGATTAGTATTAAATTTGAACTGTCAGATTTAATCACTTATAGATTTAATCACTGTTGATTTAGTCAATTATCAGAAACTGTCAGCTTATTCTCTTTAATGAATAAGAAGTCCAACTTTTCTCGAAGGACAAAGAAAAATTATATCATCGCTGAGTCACTGATTGTAATTTTGTTTTATTTTATTATATTAAAAATACAAAATTGAAGTAGTGGCGGGTGGGTGTTGGTTGGATGGTTATGAGCATGGACTTGTAAGTGGGAGGACCCCAGTTCGAGTCCCACGTATAACTGCTAAATTTTATATTCATTTAAAAAACTTTAATGGTAAAGTAGGTGCTTCCGCCCCCATCCACGACTCCTAATTGGTAGTTGGACGTTAAGCCCGCCTGTAAAAACAGGCATTACTTAACTAAATTGAAGTTATAAGTTATTGTACTTAATGTCGGACAACGCGAACAACTATTTTTTTTTTTTTATGCTATGACTTCGGCTGTTTAAAGCCAGTTTAAAGTTTTAGGCTGCAAGCAGAACAATATTTTAGGCAGAACAATCTCAAACGCGAACAACTTCAACTCCCTCCCCCCATCAAGAACAACTTTGTCCCCGCCCAACTCGAACAACTAAAAACGTGTGTACCTCAAATCGCCACAAATATCAGACATACCAAAAATTCCAAACTGACTTTTTGGAAAGCGTATTGCATCGCATTGAGATGGACTATTTAGGAATACTTCAAGAAAACAGAAATAAGTCATGCGAACAATAAATATATTTGTTGACAGCTTTATTATTGTTTGATTATGAAGAGCCATTAGGACAGCAAGGATAGTGATAAGAAAAATTCTGACGAACAGCGATTCGTTCTAGACATCATATACATCAACTATTCAAACCCTGCTACAGCGTTAGAAGACAAGGAAATAAACGAGGTCATTACCCTCCTAACTCAAAAACAGAGTCTGATTATAACCATTTTAAATGCCGACGTTTCGAAAAGCTTGCTGAATAAATTCCTCTACTTACTGCAGTAGTTTATAATAAAGTTTTTTACTTCCAGTATAATTCCTACAATATGGATTATTACTGCCAATACCCAAGCCTGGCCCAAATAAAGATAGGTCCACCATTGTACTACCTGTTATCTATGTCAAAGGTTATGGACAAGATTAATGCTTGGTTGGTTCATGTCTTGGTGAAATAAAATATACTAAGCCCCTGTCAATGTGCATTTACTCCGCAAAAAAAGACATTGGAGACATTGTCACAGATCATTAACCATATAAAAAGAGAATTTGACAAAAAACAGCCATGTTATAATGGTTAGACATGACATTGCAGAGGCGCTTGATGTCGCTTGGTTCAACACATAAGAAAGCGATAAATGTTCTTGTGACCGACCGGCTGACTATAAAAACGTTCGACGACATTATATTTGACTGTCCAAATATTTGAAACATAAAAACACCAAACATTGCTTAATTTTAAATAGTCTAGATTTTTGACAAAATCACTAAACTAATGACAAATTCGATAAAAACTAATGGTTCAGGCAGTAAAGGGCAGTCTTTGAAGTAAGAAGAGTGAAAGGAATTTTGTCTAATTAAATAAAGATAATAATATTTTGTAATGATGCATGTAATATTCTACACTGGATGAAGCATGCAATCACAATAATTTAAAAAAAGAATCTTGTTTTTAAACAGGTAACATGAAAAATGATAATAGCTGACGCTTAATCGAAGTGGTTTCCTCATTCTGTTATCACGCCGTTATTTCAGTTTAACTGTAGCTGGTGCTCAAACATGCATAATTAAGCAAATTTTCTAACACTTTTATGTGAAAACATCTTTCTAAGAGCTGGAAAATTCCATCTATTTGCCACATTATTTATTACAATCCACCGTTTCAACTGGCAATATCAAATTAATGATCTAAACACTCTGCTAAAAATCTGAAAGCCCAACTTTAACCTTTCATAGTTTTTTCGGTAATTGATTATGGGGAAATCACGAGGGAGCCTTCTCCATACTGCCATTTTAGTTTATTGTACGTTTTGCTAACTGTAGAAAATTAAGAACTTTAGAAACTGTGGAACATTATTGTGATGGATGCAAGAAACTTGGAAATAATATTAATTTATAAATAAATCAAAATTAAGAAAAAGATTGACATTCCCTTGCAAAAGGACAAGCCCAGGTATAAGAAAACAGTTACTGGTACGGTCAAGAACAATTATGGCATTGTACTACCCCTTCTCCTCACAGGGGAGGAATTGAAGAAACAAAGAGAAGAGATATTTTAAAGACAGACTTGTGCTACAAATCAAGGTGGAAGCATCAGAGCTATACAAGTATTGAGTTATAAGATTTTATTATAAGTTTTATTTGTGATATTCAAAGTACTTAATTTCTCTTTAGGAGTAATATATTTAATTTAATCTACCAGTGTGATCTTAATTATTCTTATACTTCTATCTTTTCCTCAAACATACTTACAAGCCTTTATACAAGACCACTCGTGCTACTTACCACAAATACACATCATCACATCATTACATTACATTATCAAGAAATTTAGTGACCTACATTTTTTAATTGAACTGGGACTATCGCAGTTTTGTTAGTTTTTCACGACTTTTTTTATTTTTATGTAATATTGTCATAAAATTAAAAAGATCTGGTGTAAACACTCATACAACTTTAAATTACTGCAATTTACACATTTTTTATTTATTCATTTACACGGTTACTATCCAAAAGTTAGTAACACAAGTTTCACATTTAACAGAAAATTTACATAGTATGTACCTTCGAAAAATAATTAGCAGAAAAAGTTCTTACTTCCGGTAAACTCAAACTGGGAATTTGGCAACATTTTGAATATTTATTAATACTATATAGACACGTATAATTTATTGAAATTACACTTTAGTGGAAAACCTAATGCCACTCCTCCCTCAGAAAAGCCTTAAATGAATTTTCCTTGAAAAAATATATATCAATTCACGTTGTAACTCTTTTCAGGTTTAGGTTGATATAAAAAGGTTAAAGGAAAACCGTTATAGCCATTTTTAAGCAAATCCCTAAAAACAGAAAAATCTATTCAATGAATTAAGTAAATACTTCTTGTCGGCCAATTTTGATTGAAATTATTGTCACGTAACCCTGGTAGCAAGACTTGGACGAAATACCAAGGCTCAGTCTTTTGCGATATTGATTTTTGATTATTGCTCACTCACACCAATTTCTGAAAACAATTTTTTTTTTTTTTATTACGTGATCTCAAAACATATATTTCCGGTGAAAAATCAATTTCAAAAATTTTACTCGATTATAATACTTCCTGTTATAGCTAGCAGTAGAATTAGAATTAGACTCAAACCCAGGCACTGCAGCCTCTCAATGCAGGCTTATTGTGCCAACCCCTCGAAACCTAGTAGAGGAAGCCCTCCTCTCCAAAACCTTCCCCACCAGTCCTTCTTGGAGTACGACTTCCTTCGGTCTCAACGTGCCGAAGATCACGTACCGCAATCTGCCGATTCCAACATAATCAAACAGCAGGTGAGAGGCCGTCTGCTCCTCCTCCTGACACAGTCTGCACAAGGGCTCTGAATCCACCAATCCCAGCTTGTGCAGATGTTTCTTGAACCTACCATGCCCTGTAAACAGGCCCGTTATCAGAGAAATCTATACCCGCTTAGACCCAGGGTGTCTCTGGTTCTTCTTCTACACATAGATAGCAGCAAGAGAAAGTAATAAATAAATTAATAATTACAAAATTGGTTCCTTAGGGCATTTAAAAATTGGTCTTTTATTATTAAAACTTGTTATTAAGAAGTTGGAATGCTATAAAGAAGATGGACAATTAATAGTTAGCAATTGAATACCCTTTCTTTTGAAAAGGTAATTACATAAAATGGTACTAATTTAGTAAATAAAATATATCCCACCCCAAAAAAAAAAGTATAACAACAATTTTACGACAATAAATAAACATAATGCTAAATTATTTACAATAAATCTTCTAGCAAGATATTAGATTAGGAAGAAGGTAGTTTGCGCCATTGTATGGTGGTCTTATCAGTCTACTTGTTGATAGCAAGAAATTGCAGGAAGAGGTTAAGGGTAAAAAAGACGTAGAGGAAGGGCATTTATAAGACTCCATCTAGTTGGAGATGAGCAGATGAGGATGAACCAAGGGGTGTGTCTGAGCCAGGCTGTTTGAAGGGGACAAAGAAAGCGTTTATTTCTTCCTCACACCGTTGCTATAGTTTGGAAAACTCAAGGCTTCTTATAGTTCCTTCCCCCGACATTAGCTGAAAGAGATTTCCAGCTACTAAAACAACCTACTAAAAGGGAAACATTATTTTAAATTGCTTGTTTATTTTTAGATAATCACTTGTGCTCTGTATACTGTTATTGTTTTTCCTAAATTGCACTCATTTCACTTTAAAAAAAAAAAAAAATTCTCTTTGACATTCTTTTGTATGGTAAAAACTAAATTATCCTTACATATAAATTTCCAAATATGCTTTTAAATTTTTAAATTTCAGTAAAATTGTATTTTAGTGGATATTTTTCTTTCATTCTCATCCTTTCAAAGGACTTTTCCAAATCTAATCTGTAAATCGGTTCAGCGTTATTTCTATCTATCACCTATCTATTTTACCATTTGAACTATGTTCTGGATTTATTGATGACGGATTGTTTGGGCTGTGAGGGGATTAGGTTTAGGACCTTCGGCCGGAATAGGATATTGGTAGAGGATCTTAAGCTATGTCCTCTTAAGGTTTTGGTCCGATTTGTTCGGTCTGTGGTGAAACTTAGATGGGTAAAACCTGGGCCTGGACTCTTATTCCAGACCCAGTAGTTGTTATTCTTTGGAGGTAGCTATATAGGCCCAGGGAGACTTTGGATAGCGTAAGGTTTTGCCCTCCCCTTCCTTGAATAATAATAATAATAATAATACCATTTGAACTGTACCAATAAAGTAATGAAATTTAGTTTTAAGAGAAAATACATTTTTTTAACCTCTGTTAAAAATCGACGTTTCGACAAACATTGTTTGTCTTCTTCAGGGGCTATCTTAGAATCGGAAAATGTGTATGCTCTATTAATTACTACATGTTCAATTATCAAAACTGCAGATTTGAGAATGATCACTTTGAGAATGTCCGCTCAAAATAAAATTAGAATCAAAAATAGAAGCCCGATTGTATCTGTGCTAAAATAATATTTAACCGACAAGGAAAAACCGTAGAAATTTCAAGGAAAAACAGAGAAATCATGTAGTAATTAATAGAGCATACAAATTTTCCGATTCTAAGATAGCCCCTGAAGAAGACAAACAATGTTTGTCGAAACGTCGGGCCATTAATAAAAAACACTTTAAAAAATTTTTTTCTTAGTGTTTTTCTTATGATACCCCCTGGCTGATCAGCCAACTAAGAGATACATCAGATCATTTCTAACGGCCAACAACCCCACAATTTGAAAAATTATTATTAATGATAGGAACTATAATAACATAGGAATGGTACTTTAAGTTAAAAAAATGATTTCTCTGTTTTTCCTTGAAATTTCTACGGTTTTTTCCTTGTCGGTTAAATATTATTTTAGCACAGATACAATCGGGATTCTTTTTTTGATTCTAATTTTATTTTGAGCGGACATTCTCAAAGTGATCATTCTCAAATCTGCAGTTTTCCCTCTTTATACCATTCGATTTAATTTCAAGCAAGTTCTTAAAAACGATTAATTATAAAAAAGGTATCGATTAATTACGATTACAAAAAGTCGATTAATGTTATTAAGGTTGTTGTAAAATAAAAAAAAGTAGAACGGTGGGAGGACATTTTAATGTTTACATTTGAACATACACAGGTGACCCTTGGGATTCATACACATATGTAAAGAAAGCAACACGCAATGCACAATAACCATGGAAAAGTTTCCTTTCGCATCAGTTTGAAGCGCTGAGGATGTTAAGTACCGAGACTAACTCCACCACGTGATGTTTGCTCTGACTAACAATATGATTTTTTTGTTTTTGACTAGAGTCTGATGACTTCTATAGAAGTTATTTTTTTCAAATTGCCATAAAAAATATTAATTTATTTTAAACCAAAGAAGTCTAGGTTAAAGCCCATAAGACATATATTAACCAGTTTTATACGGATCAGAAGTAATGATCACAGTCTTACACTTAAACCTTATCACGTCTTGACCTCATTCAAAACAAAACTGTGCCGATCATCGCAGATGCTATAAGAATACTTCTATCAAAGCTATGCAGCTGCAGACTGAAATCTAGTTTATTGAGAGAACAAAGACTACGCACAACTGTTGAAAGAAACCACCGATTCCGCGATGAATATGGGCACAACCATGCATTGACAATGCATAAATTATGCCACAGTTGTAATGTCACTTGCCCTTAAGGTAGTTCCTATCTGAATAATAGAAAAGCTCTTTTTTTGATGCTATTATTTTTTAAAGGTATCTCCAATCCCAATGGTTGCATTTGTACACAGCCAGAAACTACCGAGGAAGCTTGTAGAGATGCAGGGCTTGGGGTTTACTCCTTTCTATTCCAATATACATGCATACTGGTATGTAGATTACTGTAGGGGATAATTCCACTGCGACCTGAAAGATCTATTGTGCCACCCGGAGCATTATCAGTGCTCTGCCGGCCTCCAAGCAGTGTTCTCTAGCTACAGACAGCACTGCCCATCACCGGACCGTGAGTTGTAGAGGCTTCTAGGAAAAGAAAATTTAATGACAGCATGCTGGATTCGAATCCGAGACCTCCGCATTGCTAGTCCCGCGCGCCACCACTGAGCATTGACTAGAGGCAGAGACCCTAGTTTGTGTACTGTATTTGTACTTGTCTTTAAAGAGTAAAGTGTATGTAGTTTAAGTGTATTGTGTAAAGTTCGACGAGGTGCCTCGATTACTGAGCTGTTGTAACCCGAGGGGTCGCTACTCTCCAAGTAACTGCATGAACAGATACCCCTTGCGGGCCAATTCATACTATGAAAGCCATTCTTCTGTGGCTAAATACTATTGGTTAGCCACCTATAAAACAGCTGTGGTACCTTCAGTGGCGTAGAAATTTGTAGATAATGAAATGTAGTTGGTGACGGTGTGTTGTTTGTGTAGTAGTTTGTGGGCGTGAGGGTTTTAGTAAAGAGGTTGTGTGTATATTTAAAGAGATGAGAAATAATAAGAAATAGAGAATGAGAACCATTTTTAAATAAATAAATTATCTATATATTAAATTAGTAAATTTACAAGACAATTATTAATTTTGAAACTTGAATTTACTTATGAATGCAAGGAAACAAATAACTAGTAGCAACATTGTTTGAATCTTAAATGTTAACACTTAAACTGGCACTAATGTTCTCTCTGTGAATACTGCTGGTCCAATTCGGACTGTGTAGAATGAATGCCTTCTCTTGTTAGTTCAAATCTTCCCGTGTGAAAAGGGGTAGACAATGCTAACCAAGTTCTATGAACGCTTTCTGCAACAGTAGTCTTCTACCCGGGTGTATCCTTTTTGCCAGCGAATGTTAGAATATTCTCAAATAATGATATTTTTCAAATCAAATATATTTATAGATATAATTTCTGGCATCCATCACAATGATAAAACAAAATTTGTATGAGTCCAACTTTTCAAAATTTTTCTCTGGAGCATAATTACTACAAAACTTTCAAATTCTTTTTAATTGAAACTCGTTGTTGATATTTTCTTTAAATAGTTCCAGAAGTTTCCCACAATCTTTCATAATATTTGCATAAATGACCCATCTAGTTGGTATTCTCTAATAAACCTAGAAGTCAAGCGTCATGATTAGCTTACAGGTTGTAGAGTGTGCGCAACAGCTATTCACATTCAGTACCAACAGTAATAAAAATACTAATTCTCTGGCGTATTAATAATAAAAAATTCATTAAAATAAAAAAGAAAGGTGATTATTAAATGTTTATATTCTCGTATATTATGTTGGGACAAAAAAGAAAGAAACCTATCTCACATTCAATGAGAAGAACCAAAGAGAGAAGAAAGGTCCTAAAACTTCTTGCTTTATACTCCATAAATCCTTTCATCGGACCCTGTCTTCTAGCCAGTCTCAAGGGCCCTTCAAATGGTGACATAATACTTCAACACCAGCCTTGCCAAGTCTGTTCACTCTTTCCAAATATTCTTTTACCTTTTTCATATAAACATTTCCACATTTATTAAAGTTCCTTTTATTTATGGTAAATTTACTATTAATAATATTTGATAAATGACAAAAGAAGGTAACCAAAGTAATAAACCATTGTTTTATTTCTATTCTGATACAGTTATAATTCAAATTTGAAAGTCAGGTGTTTTAGAGATGGAACTTTACTAAAGTGAGAAAAATCGATTCATACAATAATAATCACTTTCAAGAAATAATGTTTTAATATTTCCAGTTTAAGTATAAGATTGTTCTAAACTATTAGAAAGTTAATGATTGATTTATAAATTGTAATTATATTTTGTGTAGTTTTTTATAATTAACTTAAATAACACTGTTTACTTAAATCGTTTGAAATTTTTAATTTACGCTCCATATCACTAAACAGCAATGCTGACTTAATTATTGTATTTTTTTATTTTTTTTCATTTTACTGATCCAAGTGTTCGTAAATTATGCTGAACTTAAAACTTTTTATAAAATTTTAGCCATTTTATTAAAAAAAAATACCTGTGTAAACTTTAACATGACTTTTCCTTTTCCTGTTCACAAGTATCAATTGAGAAAGTTTGTTCAATGCTGAATTTTTAATTAATGTCCTTAATTAACTAAAGTAAATGAATGATTGTAGACTTGGAAACTGGAGAAATCATATATTAAAAACAAACTGAAGTAAAAAAAAATTAATGAAAAATGCAAGAAATTCAGTGAAATACTGCATTCAGTTTTTATTGCAATTTTAATTTCTCTTACTTTATCAATACTTGCCATAATAGAATTGTATGAAAAAAAATCTGGTGACACATTCACAAGACTGAATTCACAGACTTTATTGCAAGTCTGAATTTCTCTCTGGAAAATGTTGTAGGAAAGCTGGAAATTTTACTAATGTTTATGCCAATTTTTAATAGAATTAACAGCGGAGTGCTGGAAACTCCGAAGATGCTTGTTACCAGCCGCATCAGCGTTCCGTTCACCTTCATGAGTTCTTACTACCTCTGTTGTTACATCACCTTTACTGGAGCAGGAAACGGGCTATAACTTACAAGCACAGCTCTCTCTAGGAGCTGTGTTTAGCTTCCACCAAGAAATACAAATAAAATGTCATTTCAGAGCTGTAAACAATCTGGATTCAAAATAAGTCTAATATTAAGAAACGAGAGCTAAAAATCAGCATCTGACCAATTTGAATTCAATATTCTTAAGAGTCAGAAATCAACATTTCAATAGTCTATGACAAGGACCAAGAAGTCAAAAGAAAGTCTGCAAGCGACATTCAAGAGGCAACCAATAATTATCGAGGATTCTACAATACAACTCTTAAGGAAAAAACTCTAAGAAATAACCCACTAATTTCACTAGGTCTTTTTACTTTCTCTTACTCCTAGTTTTTTTTTTTTTTTTTTTTTTTTGGAAGCTCCTCCCTCCTCCGGGCACTAGCCTGGATTCACCGGTCACGGCACTTCATCAGAACTAGGCCTAAAACTTGCCCGCTAAGGGGCTTCTCCTTAATAGGCTTCTCCCTAAAATAGGCCTAGCTCTGAGCCAGGTCGATCCTCTTCTGACGGAGGACTTCCCTGGCAAATGCCGCGACCAGCCCCCAGGCCACCTCGCTCGTCAGCATTGCCCCGACCACATTGTCGGGGGTCAGCCGACCCACCCTTTCTTCCAAGGCAACCCTATCTCTCTCCCACCTCCCACACCCGAAGAAGGTGTGGCAGGCGTCATCGCTTACCCCGCATCCGTAGAGGCAATCACCCAATTCCCGGATCCTCATCCTGTGGAGGTAGGACCCGAAGCATCCGTGGCCGCTGAGGAGCTGAGTGACATAAAAGTCCACCTCCCCATGCGGCCTCCCGACCCACCTCTCCACATCTCCAATGAGTCGGGCCGTCCAACGGCCCCTCGAGTCCCCCTCCCATAGCGCCTGCCACATCCTAAGGGTGCGTCGCCTTTCTTCCCGCGCAGCGGCTCTCCCGGCGCCCTCCACCCTCCTCTCATATATCCTTTTTTTCTCCCGCGCCAGCAACGCGATTGGGATTACCCCGGCTATCACCAATACTGCTGGCTCCGACACAGTCCGGTAGGCCGAGGCAATCCGCAGCGCGCCCAACCGCTGTACCCGGGCAAGCCTTCTTCTGTGGGCCTCCCTCCCCAAGGCATCCGCCCACACTTCGGCGCCATAGAGGAGGATGGAGTGCGCCACTCCCATCAACACCCTACGCGTACTTGCCCGCGGGCCCCCCACGTTAGCCATCAGGCGGCCTAGTAAGAGGAAGTATTGTAATCGTGTCATATTTTCGATATTGAGTTTTCACTGGAAATATCCGTTTTGAGATCCCCTGAGTCCAAAAGGTGGTTTTTAGCAAATGGTGTGCGTGTATGTGTGTATATATGTATTTGAACAGCATAGCTCAAAAATGAAAAATCGTAGAAAGTTCAAACATAATATTCTGTTTAGTTATCACCATGGCTTTCGACAGTGGGGGTCATCTATCAAAATTCCACAACCGGAAGTACCACTTTACTAGTTTTTTTTTTTTACGTTTTTGCGATTTTCTCAAAAATGGCTCCGAAGATTTTCTTTAAACTTCTTATAAAAACAATAAAATGCAATGATAGATATCTTTATTTAAAAATAGTTATATGGCGAAAATTCAGTTAAGGGCACTTTTAAGGAGGGGTCGGGGTAACAGTTTCTCACTAAAGTGGGGATCATAGTTGATTATACGATTCATCATCCAAACAAAAATAATTAGAAATAAATAGGATGATCAAAATCCGAGTTTCTAGAAAAAATTAGTAGCCGGAAGTGCGCTTTTACTGAACAGTTTTTTTTAGTTTTGGACGAATTGCGTTATATTTGGTACACAAACTATAACATTTGTGAATCATAATTTTTAGAACTGGAGTAAGAGAAAGTTGTGTAAGTGTTTCACACCAGATTTTTTTTTTAAATTGAGGTGATTCCAAAATATCCCTTTTTTTTTTTGTTGAAAACTCAATTTCAAAGATTCGACACTTTTGCAAATACTATTGAATTTCAGACATATTGGTAATTCTAATACCTATAAAATGTTTGCTAATGAAGCCTGAGATTTTTATTAATAAAAACTCGAAACACAAGTTTCTTAAAATAGGTTAAAATAATTATAATATTATTATTTTATGATTTACAAGGTATATAATATTGTTTAATAACATTTAAATATCACATACTATAGAAACGTGCAAACATAATCAATGGCATTTAGAGATCCAGAATGAAATATAGGAGAGTTGGTAGCTAATTTTGGTGCACAGTTATAATTAAATGGTAATTCTGATACTCTCGTCTCTTTACTCAAGTGTAACAACACCGTTCGTTCTTACTAGTATGTTTTGAATATTAATTTTACTATGTTATTAGTTTAAACAAGCTGGCAATATTATTACTACCTGTTATTGTTCATTTATTTAAAAGGAAAGTTACCTGACTCAAATAATTAATTTAATTGTGTGAGTGTTTCACACCAGATTTTTTTTTTTTTTTTTTTTTGAGATCAAGATGTTCTATGATCAATGGTGCTATCTTTGTTCATCGCTCTTATTACTTAACGTTCTAATTCTTTGTTATCAATATATCTCCTCACTAGTTCGTGAATACAATATCAGTAGTGTATATTGTTATAACATCAACATTAACCACTTTCTGCAATCATTTCTCTTTCTTTTCCACCATGTGTTCTCCATAACTAGGTAGACTTCATTTAGGTCACAGATTGTCCAGACAGTCACTTAGGCGCATTATACTCCCTCTTGCACGTTTTGGCAAATAGAAAAATTCAATGGAGTCACGACCTGTAATCGAAATTGGTTCTTTCGCACCAAAGACAGGTTAACACTGAGCTAGAAAGAGGCCTTTACTTAGACGTTTAGTTCCTCTTAATATTAAATATGGTGTACGTTATATGGGAATCGCCATTTATAAGTAAATCTAACATTGCAACTTCCAAAAATCATATTACATTATTTCAGACTCTCTGAAAATTAAGCAAATTTTTAGCGCATAAACTTTGTTTTTTTATTTTTAGCTGAGGAACAAAGTTAAATACTTTATAAAAAAAAAAAAAAAAAAAAAAAACATGAAAAACACACGACTTTATCTTCTTGCAATTCACATAGTTATTCGTAAAATTTTCTCCAATTCTTGCTAAATTTTTTTTTTTTTTTTTAATGTTATATTAGGGAGTGAATCTCAGTCTCATAAAACGAATTTTTTTGAGTGAAGCGAGACCTTTCAGGCTCTCCAGAGACCACACTAAAATAAATTTCACAAATAAAGTTAACAAATTAAAGTGATATCCTCTGAATAATAGTTAGCTGGCAGCATATCTTGACATAAAAATCATTGGCAATCCGCCCAACTACTACGTCATCCGCCACGTCGTATGAGACGTAATGCATCCCCCTAGTATAAGCTATGGGAAATCAAGATCCAACTAAGATTAACCCCTTAGGAAATTGGAAGGCAGAAATAGGGGAAGTTTTGCACATAGATAAAAGAAAAACTAAATACACAGGAAACGTTCAGTCAACAATTCAGTCTGGTACACACAGTGTTCAAGAAAACATCACCATCATTCTGCCAGTTCAGTCTATCATTTCTAATCATGCTACCACTCTCGGGTTATCAATCAGTGTAAATTCCTTGCCAGTACTCTGTTTTTGTTTTTTTTTTATCAGTATATCTGTGTTCAGTCAGTGTATATGTTTCTTTTACATTTTTTCTTCCCTCTTCTACGGCTTTTGTCCAACCTCATAGAAGCTCCACTACTTCTGTTATGTATAGTTAGTAAAACGATTTTATTGGAACCTATTGGTGTCTTTATTAGGGAAATCATAGAAAACTGAAGAACTGTTCAATAAAGTCAATGGATTTTTTTTCAAACACGGAATTTTAGCAAGACATGTAATTTTAACTATTCACCATATAGATGGGAGAATCTTATAATAAAATATAACACTTTTTTTGACTAATAAACTGTCAGATAATAGAACAACTAAGACCAGGAAAAAAGAAAAATGGAACTGTTTAATAAGAAAAGTGGAACAAAAAAAAAATTGTGACCTCTGATAAAAGCATGAATTAATTAATAATTGAATAAGTATAAATTTTAAGAAAAAAAATAAATAAATAATTTTTTTTTTTTGTCTTCAACCGTGTAATGTGAGAATTATTAAATTAATATTAGTTATTATTTAAATAAAGAAGACATTCTAAGAGTGACATTCTAAAAGTAAAAAGCAGTCATTACTTTTTCTCACTAGTGTAATAAAATAACATTATTCAATTCTAACTAGCCCGATATCAAGCGGTAATACGCGGAAATAAGATCAAATGATCAAAACTAATCCCAGATAGTGTGGATTTGAGGTTATACCAAATTTGAGATTACGATGCAGATTAAAAGGAAATATTTAATTTGAATTAAAATACATTCACATATTCACGATCGTTTTCATAGTTTTTTATATTGGTATAAATTAAGAACTAATTTAAAATAGTTGCAGAAAAAATTTAATATTCAACACTTGAATAGAGTATTTTTACACTCTCGTTTAGTCAATACCTGATTTTGACTGTAAAAAAAAGTATTACTTTACTCACTGTTGGATAAATAACTATTATTAATAACTCGAGATTTCTGAGCATTTTTTTTTACTTTTTTTTTTATAAACTTCAGTAGAATAATAGAATAGAATAAGATGTCTTTATTCAAATTGTATACAAAAGTGCCATTACAAACTCTTTTTATTTTACATAAAAAGACACCACCACGATGATTTGATCGTCCATGGGAGGTCAGTTGTCAAAAAAAAAAAATTATTTAATTAATATATATTTTAAAACAAAAAATAAAATAAAATAAAACAAAAAAAAGATACATAATAAAAGAAGAGAACACTGTTATATACATTTGCTCACTATCACATTAATAACATTCATTTTCCTGCACTATTATTATTATTATTATTTACATTTTAGAAGCTTATTTTAGGAGTCAAAATTAAAATTCTTTAATAAGTAACGATATGTATTGCCAACTATCACGACAATAGTTAACTAAAGCCAACCAGTTTTTTTTTCCATTGAGTAAATCTATTACTTCAATTTGAGTTAAGTTCTTTTTATTAAACCATTTTACTCTAAATTCTTTTAAGAATTTTACAAGTGGCTAAAAAGTGATAGGCGTTTTCAGATTCATTACTGTTGCACATTGACCAAATGCCATCATTATCTTTATAAGGCTTCTAATTCAAATTTAACAATTCCCCCCTCTCAATTTGAAAATCCATTTAGCTTTATGTAGAGGCAATTAATGGGTATAACTTGTTGATTGTTGACTATGGCTCAAACTTTTATACATTATATAAGTGTTTGTGATACGGGCTAAGGTGAGATATTTATTATGCCTTTTCTATAATTAACATTAAAGTTGTAGAATTAAATAACTTATCAGCTGGTTCCCAGTCAATATTAATATTAAATAACTGCAGAAGGTCTTTTAAGTCTTTAAACCATAATGTATTTTTACTGATTATTTCTTTTGCTACTATATCTGTTATCAGTATAATTGTTAAATATCTTAGAAATATATTTTAAATGTATTTTCAACGTGTATAGGAAGAGAGGGGAGAGCTTAGTTCCTATGTACAGTATATAATTTGGGGTATACATTGGCAAGCCGTAAAGCTTTTTAATGAAGAAACGCCTTAATTTTTTCAACATCATCATGTTGCTGGCCGCTCCACACCTGAGCACCATAGCATAATATAGCTCTCGTGATGGATACCAGAAATATAAAAATATATTTATTTGAAATAATCAAAAATTATGAAGAAAATGCAAGCTCGTTGGCAAAAAAAGGGTACACTCAGGTAGAAGACCACCACTGTCGTTTAGAGTTCATGAACCTTGTTAACATTGTCTACCCCTTCTTCTCACGGGGGAAGATTTGAACGAACAATTAGAAGACATTCTTTCAAGAGAGTCTAAAACAGACATTCAAGCAGAACACTTGTTTTTCGCTCTCTTAGAATCAGTGGCAGTTTAAGTTAAAACATAAGAGCTTTGCACTTAATCTAGATAAATAAGTGATTTATACATAATCGCTGTGATATTATAAAAGTGCTTAAATTCACTTAGAGAATAATATATTTATTTCAAAACAGTGGTGATCTTTTACTTATTACTAATACTTCTCTCTTAAACATATATACTCACAAGCCATATTACTAAACCGCTCGTGCTACACAAGCTACCACTACACTACAACACAACATCACACCAAATACATTTCACTCAGCTCACACTGTTAAATACCTGTACTTTTGATGTAAATGGTATATCTTTGTTACATATAAGATTCTTCCATACCGAATTCAGTACCGCTTTAAGTTTTGTTAACCTTTCAGCAATGTGTTGTTTAAAACTAAGTTTAGTGGAAACTGTAACACCTAAATACTATATGAAGGTACAGTTTGAATAAACTTCAATAAATTCACCGAATAACTGGATGTCATGTGAATATTTCACACCACATAAACAGAAAGAATTAGGACGCAATGGTGACATCTACCGCTAAGACTGGACAATGTTTTGGATTTAAATATCTTTCAAACATTAACAAAAAGAAGTTCCTCAGCTTGAATGAGTAATAATTAACTATTAGCTCAGCCCAGACACTGTGACTGAGTAAATAGACACAGCAAGACAACTTAATGAGAAGCGGAAAAAAAAAAATAAAAAGAAAAATTAAGTGAAAATTCTCTTGGAAAAACTTTAGCCGCAGGCACGGAGAGATGGGTTAATGAGTGAATATACCAACAGAATAGTAATTAATTGGCTACTAGCAGCCAAAGAAAAATTACATCACGTTTCATGACACAAACATTAAGTATACGTAATTTAAACAAATACTTCATTAATTTATTATTTACTTCTTCAACACTATTACTTTCTCCTAGTAAGAGGAAGTATTGTAATCGTGTCAAATTTTCAATATCGAGTTTTCACCGGAAATATCCGTTTTGAGGTCCCCTGAGTCCAAATAGTGGTTTTTAGAAAATGGTCTGTGTGTGTGTGTGCGTATGTGTATGTGAAAAGCATAGCTCAAAAATGAAAAATCGTAGAAAGTTCAAACTTGATATTCCGTTTAGGTATCACTATGGGATCCGACAGTAGGTTATCTGTCAAAATTCCTCTACCGGAAGTACCAATTTACTATTTAATTTTTTTTTCACTTTTTTGCAATTTTCTCAAAAATTGCTCCGACGATTGTCTTCAAACTAGGTATATCAACTACTATTACAATAATCTATAACTTTTATTTAAAACATTTCTCTGGAAAAATTCATTTAAGGGCACTTTTGGAGGAGGGGTGGAGTTAGGTTTTCCTCTAAAATGCTATTTCAGTTCACTATAGAAATCCAGCATCTAAATAATATTAATTAGAATTAAATGTATTGTTGAAATTCCAAGTTTGAAAAAATCGGACGACCGGATGTGCGTTTTTACTAAAATGTATTTTTCAGTTTTCTCTTATTTTCTCTAAAACGGCTCTAACGATTTTCTTTAAACTTGGAATTTCAAGTTTGAAAAAATCGGATGACCGGATGTGCGTTTTTACTAAAAAGTATTTTTCAGTTTTCTCTTATTTTTTCTAGAACGGCTCTAACGATTTTCTTTAAACTTGGAATTCCAAGTTTGAAAAAATCGGATGACCGGAAGTGCGTTTTTACTAAAAAGTAATTTTCAGTTTTCTCTTATTTTTTCTAGAACGGCTCTAACGATTTTCTTTAAACTTGGAATTCCAAGTTTGAAAAAATCGGAAGACCGGAAGTGCATTTTTACTGAACAGTTTTTTCAGTTTGTATTATTTACTCCATAAAAACACCGTCGAATTTCATTAAATTTCCCATACAAACTATAAAGTTTGTTGTCAATTACAATTTTGAAATGTAGAGTAAGAGAAAGTTGTGTGAGTGTTTCACACCAGATTTTTTTCACTATTGTTTTACAGTTATATTAAGTTCCGTAGGGTGTAATGTACTAAGTAGGACAAAATTTTTTTAAAATATATAATTTAATTTTCTTTTCTTTTATTAAATAAGAAAATATTATTAATGGATCGAATTTTGGAATGGAAATATGTGGTCTCTTGTACCAAAAATGTGGGTTTTAGTAGTTGATAAGGTGTGTGTATGTCGGTTTTACTTACCAACGATACTACTTCTGATAAAAGAGTTTATTCATTATTATATCATAAAAATACCCATACTCATGTATATTTGTGTGTCGGAGAAAATGCGAGACCCGGAGAAACTAATATTTTTGAGGGCCTTGAAAATTTAAAAATCAATAATCGACTGTATAAATTAAACAATTCATAGATTTTCTTAATGAATTTTTTGATATTTGATTAAATTTGATATAACCATCTTATATGTAGTAAGGAAAAGTTGTCAAACACTGATGTTCGAATACTATATATATATATATTTTTTTTTCTGTGACTGAAAATTTAACATTAGACTTGACATTATAGCTTTGACATCTAAATAATATTAAAGAGAAACTGAGTTTGAAGAATATTTCCTTCAACAAAATGGTTTCCTCATTCCTTTTGGATTTTCTCGAAAAAGTCAAAGAAACAAATATGTTGCAAAAATTGTGTATTTGAAAAAAGAAATTATTAAATGCTGCATGAAATTATTAAACATGTCAAGTAAAAAATCTATCTGGAATCCGATATGGGAATTGTACCTATGTTGCCATATGGTTCTGCCATCAGCGAACTCAAGTGTGTCTAAAGACAAACACTAAAGCCTAATTACAAACTTAAGTAACTTCATATAATTAATTACAAAACACCAAACCTATTGTAGAAATAATGAAATCTCTGGAAGATTATATAAAGATTAAACTATTAACTGCGAGAAAATAATTAATACAAAACAGTAATTACTCTCTTGAACATATGTGCTGGATAACAAAAGCGAGAGGCCAACTTATGTATTTAAACTGTAGTCCTTAAGTTTAGGTTGTTGTCGAGCTTTGGTACAGTACACTTGGTGTTCTTAAATAATAAATAAAATTAATCTAAGTCATTTTACTATTTCACAGAGTTAAATAATGGAAAGTGGTGAAAAGTGAGTTTTAACAATTCAAGGTGTAGTTAATATAATTAATATATGGAACCCAACTTGAATTATCTATTACAGCTTTAGTAAATTTGACTACTTTTAGTGTACAGAGAGGGGGGACACTATCTTTTTCCACCCAAGATGGCATATTTTTTTACTTTCTCTTTTTTCTTGAAGAATAACATATAATTGATTTGTATATTTGATTATATTGATGTTTAAAGGGGTCAATTGAATGTTTACAAATATTTTTGTTCATTGAACATTGCTTATTAGTAATAATAAATTAAATAACAATTTTATAGTTGTTTAACCAGCTTTTATAATAAAGTAATGTAATACCTATTTATTCAGGCAGGCTTAAACGTCCGACTACCAAATTAGGTAGTCGAGGACGGGGGCGACGGAAGCACCTACTTTACCATTAATATTTTTTTAAACGAATATAAAATTTAACAGCTTATATCCGGGGCTTGAACTGGGAACCTCCCAGTTACAAGACCATGCTCATAACCACTACACCAACACCCGCCCCTTAAAGCTATGTTATCTATGCAGCAAAATTAGCTGGACCTTTTATCTAGATATAAAAGATAAAGAAGTAAATCTTCAAAAATAATTATAGATAATTTAGTACAATAAAAAAACAAACGAAATTCTTCTCTCAGAATAGTCGTTTTATTTAGATTCTCCCGTTGATGTAAATGATGACAAAACACAGTAAAAATTATTAATTGCAAGTCACGAGGGAGTGGCGCCTTGTGACTTACTCCTAGTAAGAAAAGTATTGTAATCGTGTCAAACTTTCAATATCGAATTTTCATCGGAAATATCCGTTTTGAGGTCCACTGAGTCCAATTTAGCAAATGATCTGTTTTGTGTATGTGTGTGTGTGTGTGTGTTTGTGTGTGTATGTATGTGAACAGCAGAACTCAAAAACGAAAAATCGTAGAAAGTTGAAACTTGATATTACGTTTAGGTATCACCATGGGATCTGACGTTGCGTTATCTGTCAAAATTCCTCAACCGGAAGTACCACTTTACAAGTTGTTTTTTTACGTTTTTGCGATTTTCTTTAAACTTGGTACATCAACCACACATACAAAGAGCTACAACTTTTATTTGAAACATTTCTCCGGGAAAATTCATTTAAGGGCACTTCTGGGGTTAGGCTTTCATCTTAACTCCTATTTCAGTTTATTAGACAATTCTGTCATCTAAATAATGTTAATTAGAATTAAATATGTTGTTGAAATTCCGAGTTTTAAAACAATCGGATAACCGCAAGTGCGTTTACTTTACCACTTTATCGTGATTTTTTCACTTTTTCGTGATTTTCTTGAAACATCGTATATAAACTAAACATGCAAAGATCTACATCTTTTATTTAAAACATTTCTCTGGGAAAATTCATTTAAGGGCACTTTTAGGGGTGGGGTGGGGTTATTTTTTCTCCAAAGTGCTATCATAGTTGATTATAAAATCCTATCATCCAAAGAAAATTATTGAGCAACAAATAGATGGTCACAATTCCGAGTTTCAAGAAAATTAGTAAACCGAAAGTGCGCTTTTATTGAACAGTTTTTTTCAGTTTTCGACGAATTTCGTTATATTTGGTAGACAAACTATAACATTTGCCAATCATAATTTTGAGAACTGGAGTAAAAGAAAATTTGTGTGAGTGTTTCACAACAGATTTTTTTTTTTTTTTTTTTTAAATTGAGGTGACTCCAAAATATTTTTGTTGAAAATTCAATTCAAAGATTCGCCACTTTTGCAATACTACTGAACAGTATCTAAAGGTGTAGCGAATTTCAGACATATTAGTGATTCTAATAACTATAAAATGTTTGCTAATGAAGCCTGAGATTTTTATTAATAAAACCTCGAAACATAAGTTTCATAAAATAGGTAAAAATAATTATATTATTTTTTGTGATTTACAAGGTATATAATATTGTTTAATTACATTAAAATATCACATACTATAGAAACGTGCAAACATAATCTCAGTGTCATTTAGAGAACCAAAATGGAATACATGAGAGTGGTAGCTAATTTTGGTGCACAGCTATAATTAAATGGCAATTCTGATACTCTGGACTCTTTACTCAAGTGTAACACCGTTCGTTCTTACTGATGTTTTGAATATTAATTTTAGTATGTTATTAGTTCAAACAAGCTGGCAATATTATTACTACCTGTTATATTGTTCATTTATTTAAAATGAAAATTACCTGACTGAAATAATTAATTTATCAACTATTAATTTGCCAGTATGTAATGTTTAAGAATGTATTTGAATTAATATTTTAAAATATATATTTAATATTAATACATTACATAAATTTTTTGTTGATTATAATTTGCATTTTTCACGTTATTCCATATTTATTAAATTCACGATGTAATGATGTAATTTGTAACCAAATATATACTAATAATATTTATTTTTAATATTTACAAATTTTTTTTGCTTGCTATTCGACAGTTTGCAATAGGGTGATTAGAAAAACTTACATAAGAATTTTTTTTCTTTTTTCAATTTGTCACCGACGTTGCGGCGAACATTGTTCGCCTTCTTCAGGAGGGAGGAGTCTATGAAATAGAAAAATAGCGATGTGAAAAGAAAATCCCAACATGTATTAATATATTTTTAATTTCTTCTTTTTTTTTTTTACTTTTTTTTTAAGATCTGTATTAATGTTTACAATTATTGAATATTACTGTATCCTTTTTGCGACATCACTAATTTTCTATTCTTTTATTTTTGTAGATATCCCTGAAGAAGGCGAATAATGTCGGTGAAAAATTTAGAAAAAGGAAAAATTCTTGTGTTTGTTTTTCTTTTTACTCTATTGCAGTAGCCTAAAAAGTGGAGTGCGCGTAATAATAATTTATTTTACTAATAATTTATACTACTGTAATGACATAAAGTCATAGCAATGTCAAAGTGGTTTCAGCCAGCTGCTACCTTCACAAAGGATGGCAGGAATAAAAAATAATTTATAACTAGTGGCCTAGCCGGCCGCTGTCTTCAAGACAAGGTCGCGGCCAAACAAACAAAACCAAGAGTCAATACTTTACATCAAATCAAGCACCGATAAAGCTGGCCACAGACCTAAATCACTGGTCACCGAACTAACCAAGGTCGCACACTAGGACAGATGTCTTGGTGTGAGTGTTGCTAACACTAATATAAACTTCGCCCCATTTGATTATCATATACGACTACATCGTTATACGAGCACCAGTTCCGCGCCCCTATACAGGTTTTACTTATATTTATTCTTCATAATTGTGCATCTTAGTTTATTTATATTAATCATTTTAAATTATTTGTTGTTTATCTCTTATTTATTTCTAAGTATTTCATGTTAATAGTTACCATTTCTCACATTTAAATTACTGTAAAAATATAGTCTATTTTTTATAGTCTATAGTTTATAGTTTATTTTGTGTTAGTAATTCGAGCTCTAACTTCCAAAAATCTCTAAACTCACTTCCGCCCTCTTCAAGACATCTACTACATACCTCAGGAATCACAATAAACGATTCCACTACACTACCCTCCGGTGCCTTCGATACCCAAAACATTCGGTGGCGGTCTCCGCCTTCTTGGTTCCTTTGGCACCTTGCACCCTTCCCAACCTCTTGGAAGAGGGAATCTCTCAACCACTCTAAAAATTCTCAAGAAAATTCTGTGTCAAATGAAGCAAACCGCGTGAAAGTCCATCCAGACGAATTTGCAATAATAACGCATTTCACAAAAAGCGTGACAAAAAGTCACCAAAATCATGTCTGTTATTCGTGACCATCAACGAAACAAAAAATAGCTTACTTTTTTTTATAAACATAATATAGACATAAACCATATACGAGTATGTGACACTCTAAAGGAAAACGTTTCATGTAACAGTTGCAGTTACTTTCTCTTACTCCTACAGTAAGAGGAAGTATGTAATCGTGTCTAATTTTCGATATCGAGTTTTCACCGCAAATGTCCGTTTTGAGACCCCTTAGTTTAAAAAAGTGGTATTTAGCAAATGGTCTGTGCGTATGTGTGTATGTGAGAGAGAGAGAGAGAGAGAGTGTGTGTGTGTGTGTGTGTGTGTGTGTGTGTACGTGAACAGAATAGCTCAAAAACGAAAAATCGTAGAAAGGAAAGTTGAAACTGATATCGTTTAGGTATCACCATGAGATCTGACAGTACATTATCTGTCAAAATTCCTCAACCGGAAGTACCACTTTACTAGTTAGTTTTTTTACTTTTTTGCGTTTTCTCAAAAATGGCTCCGACGATTTTATTCAAACTTGTGTATCAATTACACATCCAAAAAGCTACAACTTTTATTTAAAACATTTCTCCGGAAAAATACATTTAATGGTACTTCTGGGGGAGGGATAGGTTTAGGTTTTCATCTAAAGTGCTATTTCAGTTTATTAGACAATTCTGTCATCTAAATAAAGATAATTAGAATTGAATATGTGGTTGAAATTCCGAGTTTGAAAAATCGGATAGCCGGAAGTGCCGATTTACTTTGCCGCTTTACTATATGATTTTTTTCACTTTTTCGCGATTTTCTCAAAAATGGCTCCGACGATTTTCATGAAACATCTTATATAAACTAAACATACAATGATCTACAACTTTTATTTAAACATTTCTCTGGAAAGGCACTTTAAGGGGAGGGGTGGGGTTATTTTTTTCTCCAAAGTGCTATCATAGTTGATTATAAAATCCTATCATCCAAAGAAAATTATTGAGCAACAAATAGATGGTCACAATTCCGAGTTTCAAGAAAATTAGTAAACCGAAAGTGCGCTTTTATTGAACAGTTTTTTCAGTTTTCGACGAATTTCTTAAATTTGGTACAGAAACTATAAAATTTGTCAATTATAATTTTGAGAACAGGAGTAAGAGAAAGTTGTGTGAGTGTTTCACACAAGATGTTTTGGTATTAATTGGTCTCGAAGTAATTTTCTAAAGTTATGAATTCGTAAACTATAATTAAATAAAAATTATCTTGAACTTTTTCAAGTATTTATTATCTCATTTTCGGTGTAATATATTTTGTTCACATATAAATTAAAGTTAAATAACTAATACTCCATTATACACTATATATTAATGCTAACTAATTACTATTGAACATTGTTTCAAAATATTACTGGTCAGACCCTACTTTACATAAACGAGACCCTAACATCTATTTACCACGCTACCTTCATATGCCCCTCTAGTTACCTTGTGTTTATGTAATCATTTGTTTTATTTCTTTTATTGTTTTATTTCTTTACGCTACTAAATTGTTTACATAATATTTTATTAAAAAGACAAACCTACTATCAACAATATGGTTATGCCCGCTTCTAGAAGGCAGTTACCTAACTGGGACTCTAAAATATGTTAGCTACTTTATGTAGGCACTACGACTTTAAAAATGAATTACGGACTACAAGGAGACTCCTTGGACCAAAGTCCAGCATGATGTTGCAAGAAAAATGCTTAATTATCAAAATGCTATCGCTAATATATAGTTTAGACGCAATAATGAGGCTCCGCCAAACAGTACAACTTTTCAGTCTAAACTCTTTTAGCGAAGAGTCAACTTACTTTACTATGTCTCCAACCAAACCCTCCGTCATGATCACATAATTGTCTGCGACAACAAATTAATAAACTCCCGATTCTGTGGGAAACTATTGCGAATGTGTATAGGTGAGTATGTACAGTTGCATGCAAATAAAGTTGTAAAAACTAACAAAATATACATATTATTATGTTGTAAATGGATGCTGGAGGTTTTATTTACTTTTTTTTTTTGGCCTTCTTCAGGGTCTGTACAAAGGTTAAATAAAAATATATAAAAAAATAAATAAACTAAATATATATTAAAAAGAACTGATTAAATCAATAAAAATATTATATACATTTAGCAAATTGAAATTTATTTTAAACTATTGGCTATTATTGCAGAAAAAAATCAGAATTAAACTACAACTCAACTATTAAAAGTTAAAAAACATGTGGTATATAAGACTGTAAAATATGAAAATCTAACATAAGAAATGTACTTACAAAAATTTTCCTGTTTGAATTCCTCAAAACTATAGTTTAACTTGTGATATATCATCATCAGGTGCTAAAGAATTATGGTGTGTCAAGTTTTATAAAGGACTAGGAGGGCGAATTGGAAAACCGTGTCTTATTGGGTATGTTGTTTAGGAAATTCCAGGAGACCGTTATAACTGAAGGATAGGTTGTTGGTATCTGTTCTAAAATTGATAGCTGATTTATATTTTTTAATAAGTATCATTTCCAATATATTTCTTTTATTATTATTATTATTATTAATGGAAACAATGCTCGTAACTGTAGTGTTTTCCATGTCAAATTCATGTTTGTGTTGTATGAAGTGTTTGGTTTAGTGCTATACTCATGTCGGTTTTTTTGTTTTGCAATCGTATTTATGTTGTTGATACAGTCTATTAGGTAGCTTGGCATTGTAAACAACTTATTTTATAAATAGCATCTGATAATAAAATTGTGATTGTGGAGTCTTTGAATTTAGAATAGAGTTTTTTTTTTTAGAGGATTGGAATTTTTGTGAGCGATGGAAAAGTTATACTTTTTTTTGTAGATTTTAGCTATTTTTTTTTTCAGATAGATTCTGTATGTATGGGATAGAGATATAGGATAATGGAAGTTACTGTGATGGCATAGAAGGAATTTGGTTTAACCGTTGATAGTTGGATATTATATGTGACCGACCACAACATCAAATACTACCGGTCATAACGAACGTCAAAACATTATTATCATATTTGTTAAAAGAAATTTCTGGTAATAAAAATAGTAATAATGAAATAGAATCTCCTTTAGAAATTACATTTTAATCATTCAGTTATGTAAATATCTGTCTATTAGTAACATGTAATACTTGGCATTAGGTAATCCAGTATTCATTAATATTTTTTTAAAAAAAAGAATCTCTAAGACAAAAATTAGAAATAGGTTTAGAAAGCATTTGAGAATGTAGTCTTGCTTGCTACCATGAAGAAATATGTTCGCATATTGGAATATGATAGATGCACTGGCAGGAGATATTCAAATTATGTCTCTCATATTCTCTCTTCTATGTATATCCCAGCCCGACATTCATTCAGCTATAAACAAGTTCACATACCCTTCAAAGTGTACTATTTTAGAAATTTTCTAACTTGACTATCAAGAGGAAAGCTCTTTTTCATAAAGGACTAAACTTCTTATACGTATATTAATAAACATATTGTACCTATTTATACTAGACAGTTGAGTGCAACTAAATTATCAGTTAAAATGCCAAGTTGCAAGAACATTCGTCAATCAGAACGAGAATTATTGCTGTAAGGAAAATCTGTATGTGTGTGTGTGTGTGTGTGTGTGTGTGTGTTTCAATATTTAGTCATAATTGTGACACTCAAATATATTTCTGGTATATAAGTTTAATAGTGTTAAAATTTAAAAATTTAGTTTGAGAAAATCACGTAAGTTACACAGTAACATATGTTTTATTATTCACAAGATAAAATGAAATATATGGTATCTCGGACACGGTTAAAGTTAAAAGGAGAATGGTTATTCCTTACAGGAAATGC